>BMAT01003588.1:109167-120764 GCA_019649035.1 Elysia marginata
AATTCGAGGCACAACCTCAGCAACACCAGTCGCCGCAACAGTCACAGTTCCTGGTGTTCCATAGGCCAAAGAAAGACAAACCGTATGAGTTCGTTTCTATGACAAAAGTGAAGCTGTTGAAACAATCTCGTAGCAGCGTTGCTGGTGTTTGGCAGAAAATTTCCACTTCTAACATTTACGAAACTTTGAGACACCCAAAACTTGACAGAGGACAGGTTCTTGTGATCAGTGACAAAGTGTTTTTAATGACATCTCCTGCTTTTGTGGAAAACTTCCTTGGCTCGCTCCCTGAGGCCGTCTCTGTTGGGTTTTCCTCAGGAAACACACGGACTAAGTACATCTCCTTTGATGACGTTCTAGTTAAGCCGTTCGACCTCCATGGATGCCCACCGGCAAAATATGTGTCGCCTGTCGTTCGAGGACCGTTGACAGTGGAAAACTATAACTTTCTGTCCTGGCAAATTGGACTACAGCACGGATTTAATGTTGTCTTTGAAAGCATTATACCTAGAAAACGGAGACCACACCCACAAGACGCTTGTGAAATCACCACGGAGGGGGATCTACAACAAGACAACAAAGACGATAAAGAAGAGACTCCAAGCAATGAACAAAGCCATGTACAGTCAGTGACAAATCAAGCATCCTCTTTGAAAGGGACTGTGAAATCTCAAGGGAACAAACAACTTCCTACAGATATTGTCCAGAAGGATGACAGCATTACAGGGCAGCCTATCAAAGTTCCTTCTCCCTCACCGCCCATACCCACCCAAGTGTACGTGGAGTATGCAACCTACAAGACCCTACTGGAAGTTATGGACGCAAAGCTTTATGATTCTGAGGACCGAATGATCATTTCTTCTCTCTTCTCCAACATAGGAACTATCTCTGTAGGCGCTGAAATTCCAAGCTCATGCCTGGAGTTGGTGCAAGGCGAGGCGTTTGACGAGTGCGCTGACGTGTACCTTTTGTCAGACCGCGACGTGCACGTGTTTCCCTTAGGTCCTCTGTGGCAGGGCGACACAGCCGGGTCCTCCTACCGCCAATCTCTGCTCGTGGCTCTGTGTAACATGTTCCTACAGCAGACAAAGTCTCGGGTCTCCAGCGTGCTCGCTCAGAACCTCAACAGGACTATCGATCCATCGGACATCAAATTTAAGGTTAGGCAGGCCAGAAGTGTTAAAGAAAAAAAAGCATTAGGGTTTCTCCTGCTTTCATTACTACTTATTCTACAACTACTATCGCGATTGTTGCTGTTGCTACTGCTACTGCTGCTACTACTACTACTACTACTACTACTACTACTACTACTACTACTACTACTATTACGACTAATGCTGCGGCTACTACATTAAGATTACTACCAATACTACTAATACTCTTACTACTACTACTAATATTATAATTATTGTTATTATTATTATTATTATTATTACTATTATTATTATTATTATTATTATTTCCTCATTACTGCTGTTGCTCTTGTTAGCCTATAACTATTATCATTATCGTCACAACATTTCATCATTACTTTCATCATTGTCGCCATGAACGGTGTGTTACTTTTTAACGTTAACAACGCTCATCGACATCAGCGCCTCTATCTCGTTTACATAATTCTCAGTTTCAGCTCACTGCTACCACAGATAATATTTAATATGTCTTCATCAATTTCAGGACCGTGTTACCAGCGCTGAGCAGGTGTCTAGCCTTTCGGGAACGCACGCATCAGTGAAAGTGCTCGAGAAAGCTATCAATCGCATTCTAGGCAACAGCTCGGCTGGCACAAGGAAGCTAAAGATGAATCTCACTGGTTGGTAGCTTCAGCACTTTTTGCTTTAAACTGTTATCCTATTAGTAAAAAAAGATATTTTAGAAAGACAATCGATTGGGGAAAATGTCGTTATTTGATATTGTAACACAATCATTAAGTTATTCAGAGTTTGCAAAAGCCAAATATTTATTGAGATGGTGATTGCCGCACGAAAAATTATAATACCATGAAAGTTCTTTGAAGATCTGAAGACAGATACAAAGTTGTTTGATGGGCTAAAATGTCCGAAATGTTCACCACTGTTCAGGTTTTATAACCAACCCGAGAAATAATGACAAGGTTAGATCAACTAATCTATGTCATTGCCTCACTATTGCCTGCAGGTGTGGAGTTCAGTGAACACAAAGCAGGTCCGATGGTTTCCTTCGACTCCGGAGTGCTCAGATGTCCCATCTTCCGTAAGGGCTCCAAGATAGACCAGCGTGCCATGGACAGAGCTTTTCTGTTCGCTGTGGACGAGGAAGGCGGCAGAGAGCTCATGGGGGGTTTCTTGGTAAAGCTATTGTCGACAAAAATCTTAAATTTCCTAAGATTAAATAAATACACATTAACGTTAAATTGTCCTATCCAGTCTTGGTGAATCACCAGAGCAGTAGGTCCCTACTTTGCCCTCTCTTTTTATAAAGGACAATAGCTTTCCTTGAACACAGCAGAAACTAGATTAATTCTTCTTATTTAATCCAGCAGCCTGTGAGCGTTTGCTCTTCTGCCCAGATTAATTCTAAAAACCATAACCCTGCTTTTATGCGCTTTAGGAGGCAAATGCAGTGAATGAAAAATGAGTGCAGAGCAAAGTTGTCGTTTATGTATTGATATTAAACAAGAAACCCCCTCTAACTGATTTCATAAATTCAAATTCAAACCCTTGCTATTTGCGATTTATGCTCTGACGTGCTGTTTTTCATTGGATGCATTTTAAGTGTCTCTAAAGACCTTAATTTTCCCTTACTACATTTGCTTAGTTCTCAATCTACTCAGTTCACAAAGTAATGCTAACCAACATGTATCTCCTGTGTCCACTGAACGCAGCCGGAGGGTGGTGATGGGCAACCCAGAGAGGTCGAGCTTACCATGGGTTTTGAGGATCTCTTCAGTGTAACTTCCTCAGAGAGACGAGTACATCTCAGCAAGAAGGAGAACGTCCTGGAGAAACAGCGTATTGCCAAGCATCAAAGTGAAGACTCGTAAGTGTACTTGTTAGAGATTGGCTGTTATGAATGCTGGCAGGCCAAAGGTTTGTGAATGGTGTCGTGCTTATGAAATGGCTTTATGTACAAATAAATGGAATTTAAAATTAAGTACAAAAAGATTTCAATCAACTATCAATTGCTCTACCACATCATTATTATCATCTTGATATAGCGCTTCTGACAAATTATAGATATGATCAAAATTATTTTTCATGCTTAACATTCCGTTCCTGAGATCAATATCGGTTGACATTGAACAGATCTGGCATGTTTTTACTTTACAAAGTTGATAAAGTTTGTTTCTCGGTTGTTTCTCATTAAATTCTTTGGACAACTATAATAAATGCACATCGAAAACACCAAGAACTCACCGCCAAGAAAACATGATTACTGAAAATGAAACTTTCCTTGTTAGATGTCTAAAACATTCTTTCACTGTACAGGAACGTGATCGAGAAGGCGATCAAGCGATTGTTTGCAGGTGTAGAGATAGGGCGAACTGCTGACATAGTGGACTCACTGGACCTGGGGGCGAATGTCAACTCTGTGAATGATGTAAAAGCAAACATATCTTTTTAAGGTTTTAGAAGAAAATATGGGAATGGGGTAAAAAAGAAAGAGAGAAGAGGATGAAAATATTATTACCTATGACAGGACCAAGATATCAAACATCTGATGATGTTATACATAACATCTCACGTTTTATAACATTAATTCTAACCAAAACTGTCTAGAAACCCATCTGACAATACCTATTGGTAGCATAAAGTAACCTGCTGGCTGCTGATAAAAATATTTGCTTTGTTTAATAGTTGATTTAAAAGCTCTTCATGGATTACTATAATTATGAAAAAAACTAGAGGCTTTGACTCCTTCATGTTAAGATATTATGTCTGGCTTTGAATTGTATCCCTAGAACTCAGAGACACCCCTGGTGGTGGCCGCCAAGTCGAGAAACTACACCATTATAGATCTACTGTTGACACGAGGTGCTGCGCCCAACACTGCAGACTCGGTGAGTTATCAAAGGAAAGCTTGACTTTTCTTCTTTCTCTGATATATTTGTTTGTTTTGTAATGTTAAAAACAACTTTTTCTTTGCTTTTTTGGATTTGAGGTTTTTAAGAGGATCTTTGCTTCTTGTATGTGACGTAAAAATCCGGAATAACCTTAAGCCCAAATTATCTTTTGGGTTTTTGTTTTCTTTCATTTACTTTAAAGACTTTTGTCGTCACCATTACTTAGGAAATGTCATTTTGCAACTAATTTTAAAAGAATAATACTTTTCATTTATGTTTTGAATACCTTTCACACTAAATCTCCACTGTTCACAGGCAGAACAAAAACTAAAGTGCAACCAAATGAAATAACAGCATTCTCTGTTCGTTTTACCTGCAGCTGGGTGTGTCGCCGCTGCACTACGAAGCTGGACAGGGAGATGTAGAGGCGGTGAAGCTGATGTTGTCCTACGGTGCTAACCCTAATGCTGAGGATTTTGTAAGTGAAGTGAAAACCATTGTTAGTTCTAAGGAAGCCCAAGCTGCGGAGTTGTTGCCTGTCCTGTAAATGAAACATTGACTTTGTTCAAAGATTATAGACATTTTGTGTTAAGGTTCAGAGGCTAAAGTATTTTGCGTAAGCGATTTGTAGACATATAAACATGGACCACTAACTATTTTTGTGTTTATTTATTAATTGCAAATATTCACAACCCGCTTGATCCAGGCCTACATTTAGAGAGGCCACTCTGTATTTCTGCAACTTTTGCGGTAATTGAAAGGAATAGCATTTTTATAATTGATAATAGGACAGTGTAGTATAAAACACAAATGAAGGCGCCAAGTTAGGGAAAAAGAGTACATATCACAATTTTTTGCCTCATTTTTGGCACCTTTGAGTAGATAGGAGAATCAATGTATGAGTTTCCATCCTAATTTCTATAGAATAGAAAGGACAAAATTAATTATTTAACTTCAGGTTTCAATTAATGGGAAAGAGATTTATTACTGCATAATGACGTAACCCCTAAATGTGACATGTCCAGTTTTTCCCTTGACGCCTTCAAATGTCCTTTGAGATCAACACCTAGAGAGGCCACTCTGCATCGTTCTGCAACTTTTGTGGCAGCGGAAAGGGATATCACTTTTAGAATTGATAATAGGACAGTGAGCTGTAAAACACAAATGACCTCTCTTTTTCAATTTTGTTTTAGATGGTATTGTTGTTTGTATCGATATCAGCACCACCAAACGATTGATGGGTAATGAGTGTGCTCGCTTGCGTTAGTTATAAGTAGAGAAGAACCTGTTGTCAAAATTAGTTCTGTGTTTAATGGGCGCAAAGCACAGTCCAATAGATGTAAATGTTTAAATTCAGCTTAAGTAATACGAGATACAAAACAAATACAAAATCCAAATAGAACGACAATTTTAAGTTCAAAGCATTGTTGCTACTTAGAAGCATTAGAGTTAAGTTTTGTTGTTACTGCTTAAACTTACAGATGGGACGCACGCCTTTACATTACGCAGTGGTTGGCTCTCATCTCGAGACTGTCGACCTCCTTGTCTTCTGTGGGGCTGACTCCTCTGTTGTAAACAAGGTGAGTTGTTTCATGGATAAAATGTTGTGTTTGGTAGAGCCCTGAAGTAACACAATGCGTTAATGCCTGCAGTAGTATAATTATATATTTCTCACTATTAAAAACAAATTACGTGAGATGCTATATGTGTCTTTATTTTAGCTGTTGGAATACTTAGTTTTGTGCAAAAAATGTCTTTAAGCATTAAATAAGTTGTCTGACAATCACTGAAGTGTTGTATTACTTACTACTCTGTGGCTAGGATGGTGAAAGTCCTAAGGCCCTGGCGCAGTCCAGAGAGATCCGGGCGGCTCTGCTAGAGACTGACCTCATTATCAAGGGCATCAAATCACAGTAAGATCAGTTTCACAAACTTCTCGCTTCTCACCTGAATCACCTTTTCTGTTATCACTATCAATTAAGGTAGTCAATAATTTATAAATTATACAAAAGTTATCGAGTCCGTGTTAGAGCTTTATTGATATTTTCACTTAAGCTGCAATGACCTATACATTTACTTCGCATAATTTCAAAATGAACTCCTTTTCAAAGCTGGGAAAGTTCCACTTTTTTCCCTGTTTGTGATTGAAGGACAACATTTTGATAAAAGCCTTTAATTATATGCTCTTTAAGTTAATAAACTAACATTGCAATCATGTGTGCAAAAAGATTTAGCTCAGATAAGGCTTCGAACCACTCGCATAGCTAAATATTGTTTGTTGGGCATAAAATAGCCAATATATTTAGATTATGTTTGATTGTCATGTTAAAAAAAGTTAGGCATGTCTTCATATTGTTGGTGAACATTAAATACATAGAAAAAACGTTGAGGGATGGCTTGTAAAATATTAGCGCTGACTTTTTTTTTATTTAAAAAAGCTTTTGCATTCAAAACTTTTAAAATGAAATAGTCATAGATGCAATTTTTTATATCTAATTCTTGTTGAGAGATCTTCCAAAGCCTGCCCGCTTCTGAATGGAACAATAGATTAGGTCATGGTTTTTCTCATGCATTAACTTTCTGTCAGTGTTTTTGCGGGAATGGTTTCTTTAAAGACTGTTTGTCTGTGCCAGAAATGTCGCCATCGAACACCTGACCTTGCAAGCAGACGTGGTGTACAGACTGGCTGACACACGACTGGTCATCAGGACTCCAAGTGGCATGGGTCTGGCCAAAACTAGCCTGATGGTCAGGCGAGTTGTACCAGAGTACAGGTACGTAGGTAGTGTTATGTAGGACATGTATGCTATTGCTGGTTTACTCCTCCAAATCGAAATAGTCGGTCCATGCTGAACGTATCATCTGCTGTCTTTACTGCATCACATTTAAATCCAAGTTTAGAGTTTAGTTATTGAGCGGTGTAAGACAAGGTGGTCTGTTTTTTCATTTCTTCTTTGTAATGTGGATACATTAGGGGATCTGGTGTGGCATATTTGTATATTTTGGGCAGTCCTGTCGCCTTTTGTATGGAGTCTGTTTGAAGAAACCCAGTGTTTTCTTTTTTGACAGCTTGGGAAGGTCTGTGTTGTAATGGTGCCACTTTGTGAAGTATGTTAATCTTATTCAGTTTGGCACTCTATGGCTTTAGTGTACACTTTGAGTTCCGAACTGTATAATGCTCTTCGGAATTTCAGTCTTGTTGTAGTGGCATCGGTCAATATTTTGTAGCGTTTTTTATTCTTTTCAGTATTTTCTTAATAATTGAGGTAGGCAGCCCACAGTAATGACGCTCTCAACCTCGTAGTTAGTGGAGACAGAATGTAAAAAACCGCGTAATGAGAGCACGAAACTTTTTAGTTGGTACCAATCATGAACATGGCCTTTTACTACGGCAGCGAGCATCACGACCGCAAGTGATAATAGAGTAACGGTTGCACGTTCTCTAATGTTAAATGCAAGCTGAGGTTCTGTCGATTCATTTTTTTCCATTTATATTTTTACACCTTGAGGGCTTTCGTTACTTAAAATGTCACCAAAAGTAAAGTTGCTAAAAAATATCGAGCTGAAGCTTATTACAGAAATGTGTTGGAAGTGTTTTCCGAGATTTCAATGACATTTGAAGTTCTTTCATTCTCATTTCACACTAGCACTTTCTTTTTTATTTTGTATTTCACAACCGCTGTTCGTTTTTCTTTAGGCTTACACCTATTTTGATATAAAACATTACAATGTTTACTACTATATTGATGTCCTCTGTTACAGTTTCTACGGGCCGCAGCCTAGTGATCGGGAGTTGCTGCTCTCCGACATCTATGACTTCCGCATCTCCGGGGCGTATGTGGAGGAGCCGCTGTTACTACAGATCCCTGTCTACTCCAGAGCAGAGCAGTATGAGGATGTGTTCGTCAAGACAGACAAGGGAATCTACAGCACACCCGTGCGCATAGCTCGCATGGTGGACGCCAATAAGGTAACCTGTTCGCTATCAGTCTCTCAGGAAAGAATATAGACAAAAGGTTTTTAAAAGGTTGAGCTGTGTAGAAGTCGGGGATGACACTTTTAATTTCATATTTGTTTTAATTGATTTTTTTCATTCTAACATTGTTTTATTGTGATTGATATATTACTCGTATAACCATGGCTTACATTTAACAAAAAGTGTGTACTGTTGTTCTTAACAACTATGAAAATATCTATTTTCATTGGCATATATGTATTACGATATATTTATATAGATCTAGGCACTGAATCTATCGCTCTTGGAATGTTTACACTCCACTAATAATGCTCAACAGGTAGAGCGTTTATCGCATGACTCAATGATAATTTTTATACATCCCAGAAAGGTTAGGTAGGCCCGTCCTACTTTTAAAGGTCGTTTTGAAACCCCGAGACGTGTGGTTCTGCATCTACTTTTTTACTTAGAGAAAATTAAAAATAATGTTTCGTCTATACGAAGATTCTGGTCTGAAAAACTACCCTATGAATAAAAGTGCACTGGTTTACAAAAAAAGCTCTAACCCTATATATAGAAATCATAAAAACAATATGCGTTAAGTTTTACGGATATCAATGTCGAACTTTTTGGATATAGTTCAGGTTATACAGTTAAATTTTTACAACTTCGAATCTTACAATGAAAACTACTTTAGAAATTATAAAAATTTGAAAGATTTTGAAAACAAATCTAGAAAGAATTCTGAGTTAGACCAGCAATTTTACGCACTCACGTTTCCCTACTCTCACCTTTTGTTAGGAGCCTCACTGGATCTGTCACGCCCGGGTGTGTCTGTACGGTATCCGCTCCATCAGTCTCGTGGCCCGGCCAAGACTCGAGCGGTTCCTGGTGCCAGAGTCCGGCGCTGACCTCAGGTCGGTCATTGATCCTATGGTCAGGATCCAGTTTAGACAAGGTGCAGTCACAGAGGAGACGGAGGTCACTTTCCAGGTGAGTGGGCAGAAGAAAGTCCTTGGTGAAAATGTATACTTTACTTCTTCTTAATGTTGCCCTCTGTATCGATCTATTTATCCGTCTGTCTATCTATCTGTCTACCTATCAATTAAATATCTATCTATCTATCTATTTTATATGACTTTCTTATTGTTAACTCCACAGGTAACCAGCAAACCCAGCTATGAGGAAGAAGAATACGACTCCATTCTGTCTATGTCACATTTCTTCGAGATCGCCAGTAATACAATGAAACCTCTACAGAATGACCTGCTTGTCTCCCTGCCTCTGCCAGAAAATTACTTGGGTTGGTTTTCCTTAAAAAAAACTTTTTAAGATATCTGCTTATTGCAAAAGTATTATTTCATCAACCTCCTTTTATATAGTCTGCTCTTTAAAGGGCTCTGGTGATTTTTTTTTCTATTTTGTATCCTATCTGTCCATATCTTTTATTATTTTTTTTCTTTTTATCTCTTACCTTGCTTCAGTATCTAGAAAGAAGAGGTTCAAGGGCGGGCGTGGTAAAGTGCCTACGCTGAAGGCAGCTTGCTGAGTTTCAGGTGTGACTTTTATTTAAACTTTGGTTGGCGTAAAATGTGTATCAATAAATCTGTTAATTCCATCGACATGTCGTGAGCTAAATTCCATGATATTACAACTCTTCAGGACACGGTATCCTGCATGTACTGATGCGCAAACAGGGTGAAGACCCGGCCCAGAACGCCACGGAGGAGTGGGTAGAGCTTCTCAGAAACCCGGACTACGCCTCCGATGCTGTTATTCTCAGACTATCTACCTACGGCCAGTAAGCTTTTTTAGTGTTACCTTCACCAGTTTTCTCCAATATTCGCGACCAAAAACCGTTTGTAGTAAAGTACGACAGTAGTTTTCATGAAAGTGGATTACCGACATTAGAATGGATATCAGGTGCACAGTTTATTTGGTTAATTAAGTAAGACATTTGTGTGTATTGAAAGTTGCATTTAAAATTGTGTCCGGTTTGGACGACAAAAGCTGATACTCGATATTTTAAACGTCAAGGGCTCATAGTTTGTAAGCTACAGAATTAGAAAAGGTTTATCACAACTCTTTTTTGTCACTGTCTGTCTCTCTGTTTCTCTTTCTCTCTATTTCACTCTCTCTCCCTCTGTCTGTCTCTCTCTATATGTCTATCTATCTATCTATCGATCGAGCTATCTGTCTATCTATCAACTCTCTATCGCTCTCTCACTCTCCATCTCGCTATTTTTCTTTATCTTGATCTCTACCTTTCTGTGCCTTTTCTCTTAACCTGTCTTTCTCCCTGCCCCCAGGATTTGCCTGATGGAGCGCAACCCGCAGTACCCTGTGCGTTCAGACCTAGGCCCTGCAGGCGAGGTAGTCAACATGGTGTCCTCTCTGCACATAAAGACCCGACGCCGAGAGTTTAGCACCTGCTTCTTGGCCATGGCTAGACCCAAGCCTGGTGCCGGCCCTGGGGTGGCTGAGGTGGTGGTCGAGTGCGTTGTCAGCAGCAGGGTGCACGCTCGACTCCATGTAAGGCAATCACTAAATTTTAGAAATTATTAGGCTACAACGTCCGTTTTGACGCTCAATTGTGTTATTGAGTGGTAAAAGCTTCGTCCATCTGTTAATTTATCAACGCTTTCATTCCATAATGTATTATCAAATCTCGAGCGAAAGTTAATAAGACGAGATCTGAAGATGAAAAAAAAGCAGGCATGGGTTTCTAGTGCTGTTTCCTTACCTTGATAGTGCTTTAAAAGCAATCCCAACGATTGAATGTAAAATTCCATATTAAAGTAAAAAAGCAACATTTGGTGCACTACAAGCTAACAAATTTTCAAAAATGGAATTATGACCGCAGAAAGTTTTTTGGCAAACATTTTATAGAAAAAGTTAGTTTGTATAATCCGCGATGACTGCTTATAGTGAAACTTCTAATACTAATAATACTTGTACATATTCCTTCTCGTCTACCTACAGCACTGGGGCACAGAGGGTTATGTTGACCTGAAACCCAGCCACACAATGGAATTCGCAACAATTCCAAGACAAGCTTTTGTCATTAAAACAGGAGGCAGGTGTGCCATCAAGGGATTACCCTTGCCTCCTCTTCAGGTACGATAAATTATTTTAATAGGATTGTGTCTTAGCTTATATAACTTTGCTTGAAAAAAAGCTCTAACACTTTAACACCATTAAAAAAATAAAGAACAAGCCCTAATTCTTGCTTGTCTTTCTCGGTGCTTTTAAGGGCTGGTTAAAAAAGTCACCATTCTTTCGTCTTGTGTGCATGCCTATGGCTCGTTTTTATGTGGAGTTTCTTTTGTTCTGTTTGTTACATAATTCTACTTGATTTAATGCTTTTCTCAGTAAAATAAGATGCTGAAAGCAAAACTCATTGTGATCTACTTCATCCAGGCATTCTAAGATCGACTGTACTGGAGCTTCCTGACATTATTTGTTACTCAGTTAATATTATCTATCTGTTTTTCTTAGAGCAACTCTTCAAAGTTCGGTGATACGAGTTACAACATTCATTGAAACTCACCTCTGAGTAAAAATGAAAAGTTCTCATCTACAGCATGTGAACTAATTTTG
>BMAT01003592.1:17923-31091 GCA_019649035.1 Elysia marginata
AACCACAGTTCCTACAACAACAACAGCAGCAGTTACAACAACAACCACAGTTCCTACAACAACAACAGCGGCAACAGCTACATTAGAGGCAAAAACAACTACATCTCCAACAACAACAACAGCGGCAGTGACAACAACCACAGTTCCTACAACAACGACAACAACCGCAACAATTACTATTCCCACAGCAGCATCAGCGTCAGCGACAACTACTACAGTTCCTACAACAACAGTACCAACAATGACAACAGCAGCATCTACAACAACAGATTTAGCAACTACAATAGCATCGTCAATTACCACACCATTAACCACAACAACTTGGCCTATAACAGCCAGCCCGACAACAGCAGTAGCAGCACACACAACAACAGCAACAACAACAGCTGTAGTAACCACATCAGCACGAGTGAAGACAACAACAGAAATCCAATTGGCTCTATCTACCGGACATCAGATGGCAGTGGTTTATCTTGGCCTCATCCTAGGACTATCGTTTGGAATAAGCTGTTGCTGTGCGGGTACCTGGCTCGCCATCAACCGTTACCGGCGGCGCCATATGAAACATGATGCACAGGAGAATGACGCAGTTGTCGACGACGACGACGACGATGATGATGATGATGATGAATGTGACGGAGAGGAGGATGATGAGATTTGCCATCAGTACGACAAAGACGATTTTGGAGATGAGAGGGTTGCTGATGTTCAAAACGTTTCGGACTCTGAAAACGATCTCCAAGAACTACATGCTTGTGATGAGGAAATTGAATTCGGACTAGAGAACGAATCTTTTAAGAGGGACGAAGTAGCAGATCAAGTTGCTCTCGCGGCGACAATTAAATTTGAGATTCAAGCAGAAAATCGAGAGATCCCCAAAAATCATATTCACTACGACAGGCTCCACATAAAGTTAGCGAATTCATTGTTAAAGCTCCGTCCTAGATCCGGGCCCCACTCTGTTGAGGACCAAACTGTTTCAAACTCTTCTGTGACAACTGCCGTGGAGATGATTGAGGGAAGCTTGAAGCCACTCCACTCTGCAAATGTCTTGAGAAAGTTTCACCAATCAAATTGTTGAGACCAAGTTCAAAAGGCTAACCTCATATTCCTCAAAATGAATTGTTGTTTTTGGCTGACCATAAAGTATACGGAGATAATCTTCTTTCAATAAAATGTAGTTGGAGGGGACATACATGTAATTGCTCTAAGTTTCTGAAACAAATTTTCCTATGTTTTTTTTTAATCAAATCTCGCAGGAATATAGCCACAAATAGTTTTTTTGTATAATTGTACGTTTTTGTAAGTTTTACAAATGAGGCATGTATTATTCGGCAAAATGTGAGCGAACGATAGTAAAATCACTCACCTTCTAATTAGTTATAGGTAAATCAAAGGCACAATAGTTTCTTTTTCCTCCACGAAGAGAATATGACAAGATAAATTGTTTGTCTATCAAACAGTCCAAATTTGTCGAATGTCGCAAATTTTTCACTGCAAGTCATTGGTATTTTGAACAAGGAATTTTTCTGAGCTTTAAAACAACAACATGAAAATGTAAAAATTTCGTGGACAGATATCGAGACTGTTTTAGAAATATATGTTACATAATAAATGATATAATAATAAATAGAAATAAATAAAAAAATATTATATAATATTCTAGAATAATAGCATAGTACACTATATCGTGTTTACACAAAAAAAATTATATGCTAAGATATGCAATATCTCGTGTGGTCTTTCGCAATGGTTCTATACCTAGCAATATTACATCCCGCATGCTTGATCTAGATTAGGACATTTTGGTCAGTATTTTAAAGACATGAAGTCTAGTGAAAATGAGAAAGAAGTTGTTTCAAAGAGTGTTTTCTTACAATAACTCTCCCATATCCGACGCATCTGGGCTGGTCACCTAGATATTTAAACAACGATTTCTCTCATATATCAATGTAAACTACTGAATCCTAGCACAGTTAAGTGATTTTGCCCGTTATATCATATTAAACACAAGAAATTCACCCTCAGGTTAGGTCTAGGACTAGCCTACTGTACAGCCAGGCAAGATAAGTTTTCTCTGAATGGATCGTGTCAGTTTCCTTGTTCAATGTTACGGTATTCGTGTTCTGACTCGTGAAGATACTCTTTAAGATGGATGCAACGTTCCATGTTGTATTATCTGTCAGTTTTAATTCTTACCATTTTGCCTGTTTTAAAGGTAAATCTCTTTGGCCTTTTTGTATTGTCGTATTCACTCTTATTTGAATAATATTCTATTTGAAACGATTTCATTTTTTTGTTCAAATTAGACAATATTATCATCATTTCGTTAGAGGTTTTCCTTCCTGTATCTTCTGAGTTTGCATTTTCTACTCGCGAAGCAGCGAGGGGGGGGGGGCGATAGACGACTATTTATATACCGGTGTGTCGACCGCCGGGGTAGTGACATCACTGGGTTGTGAGACCTTTTCGTGGGGGTAGCAGCATCACCTGAGAGCACCGCCAAACTACACATTGCAACTTACAACACAAGAACACTAGCACTGCAAGAAGATTTAGAACAATTACAAGATCAGTTGAAAAACTTTAAATGGGACATCACAGGATTGTGTGAAACAAAGAGAAAAGGAGAAGGACTTGTTGAACTCAAAGATGGATCATGGCTCTACGAGGCAGGAAAAACTGAAGAATCTCCAGAAACAAAAGGACTAGCCTTTCTTGTTCACAAAAAACATCAAAGACTACATCGAGGACTTTTGTAAACACTCGGATAGAATAATTTCATGCAAAATTAAGCTCCAGAAAGAATCTTTGCAAATAATTGAGATCTATGCACCAACCACAGACTACGACGATACCGATATAGAGATTTTCTATGAAGAACTAGAAAATTCAATAGACAAAAAATGCAAATATACGGTAATCGTAGGCGATTTCAACGCTAAGATAGGAAGGAAAGAAACAGACGAAGAGAACGAATGGGTCGGATCTTCTGGACTTGGAAAAAGAAACGAAAGAGGTAAAAGATTGATAGACTTTTGTACGGCTAATAGACTTTATATAACAAACTCCTTTTTCGAAAAACCAGCATCTCGATATTGGACGTGGGAATCTCCAGGAGGAGGCTATAAAAAACAAATAGATTTTATACTAACAAACGACAGATCTATGTTCCTAAACACTGAGATCATGACAAAAGTGGATATAGGAAGCGACCACAGGATGGTAAGAAGCACAGTATGCGTCAACAAAAAGCTGATGAGGCTTAAGAGAATAAAGAAAAGAAAACCATTAAAAATTGATGCACGACAACTAGAGAAAGTGACCCACACCTTCCAACTAAATCTACAAAATAGATTCGAAGCCTTAAGAAACGAAATACCGTCAATTGAAAACTTAAACAACATTATTACAAAAAGCGCTATGGAACTAACTGAAAAGCCAACTGAAACTGAAAAAGATATAAACGAAGAAGACAGAATAATTGAAGAACTAGAAAGAAGAAGAAAAGAACTGAGAAAGAAAGAAATCAAAACGGCGATTGATAGAGTAGAATACACAGAACTTAACAAAACAGTTAAAAAGAAACGAAGAGCAAGAACCAGAAGAAAAAGAAAGGAATTTGTACTCGACGTACTAGAACAGCGAAAGGGCCCAAAAGAAACACAGAAAAACAGAAACCAAAAGAAAATAGCACAAATGAAAGACAACAACGGCAAGAAAAAAACTAATAGAGAAGAAATACTGGAAATATGCTAAACCTTCTACAAATCGTTATACGAAAAGACTGTACCAACTCCAACAAACACAAGAACGCAAAGCCCAGACACTGACGACGTTCCCTCATTCACAAAGTCAGAAGTTAGAAAATGTTTAAAAGATATGCGCAAAAACAAATCACCCGGTCCAGATGACATCACAAGCGACGTGCTACTTATTGCAGGGGAACCAGCATTAGACTATCTAACAAAGTGTTTTAACGAAATACTGAAGACAGGAAAGATCCCCACCAGCTGGGAAGAAGCTAAGATCATTATAATTTACAAAAAGAAGACCCCGGTGACATAAAAAACTACAGGCCAATCAGTCTGCTCTCCCACAGCTATAAGCTTTTTACCCGACTTCTACAAACAAGAATGGAAAGAATTCTCGACCAAAAAATAACCAAGAGAACAAGCTGGATTTAGAAAAGGATATTCAACAACAGACCACATACACACTCTCAACCAGGTGATAGAGAAGTCCAATGAGTACAATCTCCCGCTGTGTGTTGGTTTCATCGATTACGAGAAAGCTTTTGACTCCGTAAAGCATCTTGCCATTTTCGACGCCTTAAGGCAAATCAATATTGATGAGAAATACGTCAACATCCTTGAAAACATCTACCAAAATGCAACAGCAAAAGTCCACATCGACAATATGGAGTCGGAACTGTTCCCAATAAAGAGAGGAGTGAGACAAGGAGATCCAATCTCTCCGAAATTGTTCACAGCAGCCATCGAAATGATATTTAGAAAGGCAGAGCTAAAACATGGTTTGAATATTGACGGCGAAACACTTACCAACCTCAGATTTGCTGACGATGTCGCGCTAGTCACAGAAAATAAATAAAATCAGCTTAGAATCAGGACTCAAAATGCATAAAGGTAAAACAAAATACATGATAAATTTTGAAAGCCATGAAAACATTCAGATAGACAAGGAAAAGATAGAAGAGGTTCCCAGTTACAAATATTTAGGCCAAACAACATATCTAAAAGAAACAACAAAAGAAGAAGTTACATGCAGAATAAGAGCAGGATGGAACTGTTTCGAAAAAAAATAGAGAAATTTTCCTAGATGATAAAATGCCGATTTCTTTAAAAAGACAAGTGTATGATCAATGCATTCTCTCTATGATGACTTATGGCTGCCCGACATGGTCAATGACAAAAGCTGTGGGACAAAAACTAAGAGTTGCTCAAAGAGCCAATGAAAGGAAAATGTTAGGATTAAAACTCACAGATAAAATTTCATGTAAAGAAATAAGAAACAAGACTCAAGTCTCAAACATAGCGCACTATATAGCAAAACAAAAATGGAAATGGGCCGGACACGTGGCGAGACTACAAGACAATAGGTGGACACTCAGAGTGACTGAATGGCAACCTAGAAATGGCAAAAGATCAAGAGGGAGACAAGCAAGACGATAGCGCGACGACATTGAGGGGACGATGGGAAATACGTGGACCAGAGAAGCGAAAGACAAAGAAGAGTGGAGACGTGGTGCGGAGGGCCTTATCCTGCAGTGGATGGACGGAGCCTGAATCAATCAATCAATCAATCAATCATCATTATCTTTCCACGTTTTTTTGTATGCCTTGGCAATCACAAGATCACGAGGCCGAGGCATAAATCTCTGTACTACCCCGTCTCACAAAATCCTACGATACCTTAACGATAAATATCCAGCTTTAGGACTACCGTCTTGTTTAGTGTGCGAGAAAGTGTTGCAAGAGCAACCTATAATATTATATTGTTGCTAAGTTAATAACTTGATATTCTGTACATCTACTAAAGGCACTTACAGGCTTGTCAAAACATTGCAATAATGTACACATGTGAAACCAAAAAAAAAAAAAAGGAATTAGATCGAAATTGATATAAATGATGTGCAAAACGTCCCTACCTTTTTTCGTTCTTAGTTTATTTATTTATTCGTCCATTCATCCGTCTACCTTCATGCCTACGTACCTAGCAACCACCTAAGTAATATTTATATACCAGCGAATAGCTACATCTGCCTTTTTATAAAATTCAAAAATATCAACTACTATGTACTATACAATGAAAAGTAAAATTATGTCCCTTAGTTAATCATCAGTTTTTCCTTGTTGCGAGATCTCATGAGTCGAATGTTGGAGGTTTTAACTTGCAGGAAGGCCTTTTAAAATAGATGTTTCTCATTCATTTACTAGTAAAAATTTAAGTTGAATATACCTATATATAAAAAAGAAAAAGAACGTCTTTTCATGCTATTTCTAGCCTTAAATTTAAAAAGCACAAAAAGCTCTCTGTACAAAAAAATCAACACAATTTGCCAATTCAACACATCTAGGTGGTAGCAAAAGGTTGTGTTGGGGGTGTGTGTGTGTGGGGGGGTCTTTTCTCCTTCTACAAAATCAAGGTACTTGGAAGAAGTCATGGGCAGAAAGGAAACTTAAGGAAATTTTCTGTGTGGTTTATATTGTTGCGAATACATGGGCACCACTGCGCATGTACGATTCTGTTTGGGATGTTTTTAGCAAATCAACTTTAAAAGTTTAACAGCGCTCTTGAGATCTTAACTCTAACTATTACCATTGCTGATACTCACGTAGTGGAGCAATACAATTTCATTCATTCAACTTTAGAAGACAATCCAGAAACCTTTTTTTTTTGGTGGTGTTTTTTGTCATGGCAGAAGTTCCAATTAAGAACAAAAAAAAATAAAGAACGCAACTTCATTATGGTACAAAGTGCATATCTTTAAAATTCAACCTGTATTTCATACACTTCTTGGACTAAATAAAAGAAATTCCTTTGAAAAGTTCACGACCTTGCCAGGGTAGTTGACTCAAACACTTGTCTACTCACCGGCATTTTGGTCCTGAGCATCCCAGTGTAGATCTTACCTCCGAATAAACGTATTACTTTTCCTACTACTCTCATTTAAATTCCTAATCTATTATATTTGCGTTGGGGGGGGGGGGGCTTTTTTGGCAAATTTACGACTCATAAAGCTCCTAAACTACTCAACTCTCAGACTTCAAATTTTTTACAAGGAATCAGATAGATGTTAAAATCACAAACCATTAACTAGAAATCCAGACTCCCTGTAGTTTTTTGTTTGAAATTTTATTGTTTTCTTATTTACATACCCTTTATCGGCATACATATGCCATAGTCAAACTTTTTAAAGCCATCAATGCAATTTTACTTGAACGTCCAAATGCGTTCATGAAATGAGGCCTTGCTCTGGTGCTGATGACAAAATTTTCATACGATGAAAGAATATAATGCGAAACGGAAATTCTAACGATGGTAGATTTTAATGAATGATTTTTATGCCATGCTTTGCTTTTCATCGCCAGTGTAAAACTTTAAGCTAATGCAGTTGGGAACAAAACAGACTTTAAGAATGAAAATGTTCACCAATGTTTGTGTTCTAGGTTTCGAATAAGGTTAAAGGCTTGCTCACAATGATAAACTGAAATCTAGATATAGACCAAGATTAATTTTTTTTCTTTAAAATGGGTGTGCGTGAATTGTTGTCAAACTTCTAGCCTTAATTCTTCTTTTCTTTTCGTAAGGGGAATAAATCGGAAAGCTTAATGAAGAAAATGAAAAACAAATCTAGAATCATTTTTTTTCATACATTGTTTTGTTTGCTTGCCTATTGGCATTCATTCATGTAATGGCATTTAAAAGCGTTATCTTGGCTGGTATCTAGCTAGATCTAGACGAAGAAGAGGAAGAAAACTACAGAGGGAAGAGAGACACAGAGAGAGAGAGAGAGAGAGAGAGAGAGAGAGACAGAGAGAGAGAGAAGAGAGAGAGAGATTCGATTTTTTTATTTGAAATAATCTTTATTGATGTTACCAGGCCCATGGCCTATACATCACAAAACATTCAGTACAAAGGCGCGCTCTCTTAAAGAACAATCAATGTCTAACAAACTTAAAGGGAAACATACAAAAATGTGCAATTTAAATTGTCGAACAAAATCAGTATCATGATAAGTATCATGCCAGCATAATAAGACGTAATATTGTAGTACACAACTGTAGAAATGTAGAAAGAGAATATCATTTAAGACATGTTTTTAAAGTTTATAATCTTTTTTGTATTCGTGATATCAACACATGACATCAAAATTTTATATTTGGCCATTTTATCAAATGTGTTCTTAAAATTCATTAATTTTTGCATAATGCTTTGTCTCAGCGTGCCGTAGTGAGTGCATGTAAAAAGTATATAGAATTCGTTCTCAACAAATGTACATGTAGTAGGACAATGGGGACACATGTTGTCTGTTGTGACATTCCATCTCAGCTGATTATTTTTTATGGGCAGGCTAAATGTTCTCAGAAGAGCAATAAAATGTCTCGATCTATGCGAGTGAACTGAAGTCAAATATGGGGCTGGGTTCAGATCAATTAAAGGATGAAAATCAAAATATTCTGGATTAGTATTTCTTATACTCTATGTCAGGGTTTGCAAAGAAATATCAAGCAATCTCTGTTTTACAAGGGAAAAGAAAATCACCTTATCTCCAATGTTTTGGTAAAGCCAAGCATATCCGAAACCCATTGAGCACAACAATTTTCTGATATCAGATACCCAGTTTGGTCTTCCACTCCTGTCTAAAATGTACATTTGCTTATAGCACTTTCTCGCATACTTCTTTTCACCCATAACAAGCAATCTGTACCAGTACTTAATAGCTCGGAAATGATATGTAACATACAAATGGTGTCTACCACATTCACTTAAAATTAGATTATTCTGGGTAGTCTTTCCGGCATTCATTACAACTTTGCGAAATTTGACATGTATCTTTTCAACATTATTACATCTATAGGTTTACTCCCCATACTTCACAGCCATATAATAAAAGTGGTTTGATTTTAATATCAAAGATTGTAAACAGAATTTTGAGACCAATTGTATCATATCTTTTACAATACATAGACTTCGTATTCTTGAGACTAACCTTGAAGCGTTGCTACATATATTTTCTTTACATGCAGTCCATAAGACACGGGAGGAAAATTTAACTCCCAAATAATTATAGTAAGTGACAACTGAAATTATCTTATTGTTGTAGTGGGCTTTTCTGAGCGTTTAAGTACACCGCCATTTCTAAAAACAATCATTTTGGTTTTCTTAAGGCCCCATGATTTACAATATTTCGAAAGACAATTAATCTTTCTCTGCATATCAGCTACATTGTCCGAAAGTAGACACATAAAATTATCATCTGCGTACATTAAAATATATGCCAGTAGGTCATTTGTCAAAAGTTCAACACCCGTTGTTCCACTGGTTCTCAATAGCGATTCAAGTTCGGAGACATACAAGGAAAACAACAAAGGACTTAGTACACAGCCTTGATGTACTCCCTTAAAACACTGGAAATACTCTGTCGCCTCATTCTGTCCTACAATGACAGCGGCTTTAACTTCATTATACATACTTTTAAGTGCTTTTAACATTTTCCCAACTAAACCTCTATTGTGCAAGATTAACCACAATTTGTTACGTGGTACACAATTAAAAGCCTTAGAAAAGTCGACGAACAGCACGTAAAATCTTCCACATTTCTTCGAGAGATATTTTTGAATAATGGCTTGCAGTGTAAAAATATGATCTATAGTACAATATCCCTGACGAAAACCAGCCTGACATTTGGGTATCAACTCATTGGCATCTGTTCAATGACTTAACCTTTTATTCAGAATATTTGAAAAAATCTTTGAAATTATGTTTAACAGGGAAATACCTTTATAATTACCTGCAACATGAGGGTCTCCTTGTGATTTACTCAACATTTTAGGACATACATCATAGTCAAAAATAGTATTAAATAACACAAAGAGAAATGTAACAAGAGTGGGCGTAAAATTACAGAAGAATTCAGGCCCTACGCCATCACAACCACCAGCTTTCCCTTTCTTTAAATCTTTTAACGCTATTTTAACTTCCTTGGGAGTAATGGGTTGATTGTACGGTTCATTATCACCTACTTCAATAACTGTCTTTACAAGGTTGGTGTCATATTCACCATGCTCCATATGATTGTGATCAGCCGGATTTAACAAATTTCTGAAGTGGGCAAAGGATTCATTAGGGGGTACTGAATTTTGGTTTTTACTGAATGCGCAAATAATCATTTTATTTATTCTTTGCCAGAATGATTTCGAATTATTTTCGGTAAGGGATTCTTTCAATTCTTTAACAGTTTTATAATCAAATTCTTTTTTTTTTCGCTGCACACATGGCTTTAAATTTTTTCTTACTCTAAAGAAGTGCTCGAGATCTTCTCTTTTGTTTGTTTGATGAAATTCATATAAGTAACGATATTTAACTTTTTTTAAGATTTTCACATTCCTCATCCCACCATAATGGGTTTTGTACATGAGATTTATAAGAACATTTTGTGGGATTTTTATTTTGCATCCCAGAAGCAGACAACTGAACACATTCAATCAACAAATCATTTGCTTCATCTACCTTGTTGTCCATTATATAATGGTAAAATTTCTCAAACGAATCATTTAAACGGTTTTCTAGGTTTTCTAAGTATTTGTCTTTACGGTCTTCTTTCCAAGTAAGTTTAGAGAACTAAGCAGTTTTGACAGGGTCGAATGAGTTGAAATCAACCTCGTTTGCTTTTACGTTTATAGACATAGATAATGGGAAGTGGTCTGATTCAGGTCTGGGCGTTATTTTAAATTGACTAACTTTTTCAAAAACACATTTGGTAGCAATATAGTAGTGTACAACAGTTTTCCCTTTATTTGCAATACACGTAACATTACTTTGCTCGTCCCCAGGGGCTCGACTATTCAAAGTATATAAACTATTTTCTTTACAAAAGATAACTTATTGTTTCCCATAGCTGTTAGTGTATGTGGGATCAAGAGATTGCCTTACAACATTTATTTCCCCTGACACATCACCAGCATCTGCATTTGGTAAGAAATCTTCAACGTTGTTTTCTACAAAAACATCGCTTAGTGATCCGGTTCTTGCGTTCAAATCCCCAAAAATAATCCATTCCAGGTCATCATATTTTTCATTTATTTCATCAAACGCTATTTCTAGCCTACCAATACCTTTAACCTTTTCATTTTTAAAGACTGGTGAAAATTCATGGGGTACGTAAGGAAAACATAACACACTTTTTCTCTCCGTTTGCAAACAACTTTCATCCAACAATAGGAAAATACTTTCATCCAACCCAATATCTAATTGAGTAACATAATTTTCCACGCTCTTTGACACAAATACTGCTATACCACCACCAATATGTGTTGACAGTAGTGACAAAAAGGACTTAAAGGTTAAAAAAACAGTTTTTAACTTTTCTTCACTACGCGCGTACAGCTGTATATTTCTGAACATGCAAATATATCAAATGTTTTACAGTAGTTTACAAAATCTTGATTGTTTAACTTATGAAAAAGGCCGTGCACATTCCAGCTCATAATGGAGTATCATGAAATATTTTTTGAAAAACCTTGGAATTAGATTAAGTGTTAGATCTAGACTTCGAGCATCTTTTGCCATAGTGCCTGGCGTCTCCCTAGGTTGAGGTGGCTGTTGGTCCCGTTGTCGCTTCGTCGCTATCCTCGCGTCGCTGCTGAGTGCGAGTCAACGGGCGCCCTCGTCTCACCCCCTCGTTGAACAGGTGCTGTGCTGGCTGTCTGGGTTGGTGGGGCTTGTGAGGAGCTCGGATCTGGCGGCGGTTTCTCTTGTTGAAGCCCTGGCAGGGAACCCTGCTGTCTGCCAGTGTCTGGTGCCACTTCGCTCGGGATATCCTCCCGGCACGTAGGCCTGCTGCTGCTGGACAGGTGACACCTGGCGGTCACGGCGGCTTTGGCCAGCTCTCTGTGTGGATGCGGCTGTGCAGGGGACTCTCTCTGCTGCAGGGCGTTTGGCTCAAGGTTATCTCTTGATGGCGATGGCGGGTGCTGGTGCTGCTGAACTGTCGACTTCCGCCATGGCTTGTCTTGACGGCGGGGAAGAGTGACTCGCGTAAAGGGAGTCTCATCTATGCGGAGCCGTCCGTTTCGGCAAAAGCCTCGCTTCCCCTTCTCCCTCAGCTCTTGTAGCTCTTTCCGCTGGAATGCGGTCAGGTCATTACCGACCCCAAGACCGAGTTTTTTCAGCTCATCTCGCTTCCCGAGCACGTACATCTTATCCATATAGTGGAGGAAACGTACGATGAGAGGACGCGTGTGCTCTTCTCCCTTTTTCTGCCCTAGTCTGTGCGCCGGCACAATATGCCTATCGTCCCAGTTTCTGTTTTGTGACACTTTGGCCAACACTTTCAGGACTAGAGCCTTTGAATCTTGAAACTGCTTTTCTTCTTCTTTAATGCCATATATTAAAATGTTTTCTCTTCTGCTATATCTCTCTGCATACTCTGTCTTCTCCTCCAACTCTCTCTTTTATCAACTCCATGTCTTCAGCCATGTAACTTATGTCCTTCCTCATGCCACTGTAAACCTCTTTTAACTGCATCACATCTCTTCTCATTTCCCGCAGTCCATCCTCTAACTTTCCATTCCTGCTATTTAACTCCCCCCTAAACTCCTTCATCCCACCTATAAACTCTCTCAACATCGCTCATATCTCTCGGATGTCACTATCCCCAGTATCTGTGGTCATTTTGTTGTTGTTTACGTTGAGCTTACGTTAGGTTTAAACTAGGTCACTGAAACAGTGAAAGATCACCGCACAGCCAAAGTAACAACGTTGTGTTTGTTATTGTTACGGTTGACGATCTAGGCCTTTATTCACTACCCCTCGTTCTCTCTGTTTATGGTAGGTGTAGAACAAAATATGGCGGGTGAGTTCGTACTCACTTAATGGCCCTTGTGTAGAAATCTACAAAATTTTACCACTTTTGGGACTAATTAAACGCCAATAAATCAACGTTTTACCTAAAAAATGCACTGTCTGAATCACCACAACTTTACAAACACAATGATGTAAAATTCATGTAGAAATGCACAGTATGTCCGTGAAAAAAAAAGGGAAAACACAGGAGCTATCCAAGAAGCATCTTCCCGGTTCTTGCAATTTGTGAGAAGCCAGAGAAAGAGAGAGAGAGAGAGAGAGAGAGAGAGACAGAGAGACAGAGAGAGACAGAGAGAGAAAGAGAGGAGAGAGAGAGAGAGGAGAGAAACATTAATTTTCACATTTCATCATTTTTCTTTTCATTCTTTTTGAGTTGGTTAATCAGTTCAAGTATCTGGGATATATGTTGACATCTGATGGAAAATGTGAAACCGAGATAAGAAAGCGAATAATCACATCAAAAACAACCTTCAAAAAACTGTCGCTACTCATGACCAACAGAAATATACACATGGATGCAAAAATAAGAATTTTAAAAGCATATGTTTGGTCTGTTCTT
>BMAT01003592.1:41366-54355 GCA_019649035.1 Elysia marginata
TAGTAGTAGTAGCAGTAGTAGCAGTAGTCTTAGTGGCGGCAGCAACTATGTCTTTAGCAGATACAGTATTATCCGCAACAACATTAATGCGACAAGGTTGAATTATTTTTTAATCTTGCCATTTGAAAAACGATATTTTGTTTTAAGTTGTAGTAATAGAGAATGCAGTGATAGGTTTTTACCAAAGCTCATTGTTTCAAAATGTTCATTGGAAATAGATGGATTTATATATAACAAGGTGCTCTAGTTCTTGTACCGAAATGAATACGAATAATCATTTTATGCTTTAGGCTGTGAGGACGCCCCTCCCTCCGCTATACCAACAAGCTTTTTCTGTATAGGCCTTATCTTCTCCGTTTCCACCGGAGTTGACGCGCAAGCGGGCGGGTGTTCACCATATTGTGTTTGTTACGGCGTAGTCACGTCGCCCGACACGCTCCCGGCCTCAGAAGACACAGTGTTTGACTCGTGCGTGTCTCCATTCATAGGTTGGCTAGGCCTTGTGTAGGTCTTTAGTGCACCATCCACGCAGGGGTCGGGTTGGGCGCCGCGCCAGGTTTTGCGAAACCGCATCCTAACTGCATCGTGGATGGGGAAATTGCATGAAAAAAAGGGAGTTCCGGCGTCCTGGCTGCGGGCTGGGCCAGGCGATGAAAATATCAAGCAGAGCCAGATATTTTTGCTGTGGCCGCCGGCGAGTCCCGCCGGAGCAAAAAAATTATGACATAAAAATTCAAATATATCTAAAAAATTGTCCTGAAATCGTAATCCTGGTGCAATTCTAATTTTGTTTGATACCAAACACGAACAAAATACTCCAATATAAAGCAGGAAAAGAATTAAACAATTTATTGAGATGCACCTAGCCCTATTAATAGCCTCACTCAGCGCCTTGGAAACTTAGGGGATTCCCCCTGCCCAGCGTCCGGATTGCAGCATGGGTGGTGACACGTGCCAGCTACGCCAGGCGATGAAAATATCAGATATTTTTGCTGTGGCCGCAGGCGAATCCCGCCAGAGCAAAAAATTATTATATCAAAATTCAAATATATCTAAAAAATCGTCCTGAAATCGTAATCCTGATGCAATTCTAATGTTGTTTGATACCAAACATGAAGAAAAAGCTGACTTGGACAGTTTTGGGCTATTTCAATGAATCAGATTACAACTTGACCAATACATCAAATTAACATTATTCTGTCAGTGTCGAAATCGTTCAATACAACACACTGAAAAAATTGGTGACGCAACCTTACATATTTAGGGGATTCCCCTGCCTCGATACGATTGGTGACACGGCCTTGGAAATTTAGGGGATTCCCCCTGCCCAGGTGCAACCCGCGTCCGAATCTCAGCGTGGATGGTGACAAGTGACCGCGCAATTTGAATGCGGGTTCGTATACCTGGCACGGCCCACATTCCCACCCCTGCGTGGATGGTGAGCTTTTGAGCGGGCAGAGGCAATGTTGTCTCCCCCTCTCCCTCTCATCCATGTGCCTTGGTTGCTCCTTCCCAACCTTGTATTCACTTGGTGAATGTCTTCGTCATTGTTTATTTTGGTTACCACACCATTGTGATCTTTAGCCAAGATCTCACCCAGGATGGTCCACGCAAGGGCTACTGTTTCCACGTCCTGTACTTTCTGGAGCCTATTAGCATTTATTCTAGTGAGGTCCTCAGTCATATACACACTAGTGCCTTTAAGCACACGCCTACACCCGAGCACACGTTTTGCAGCTGAGTGGGTGTTGAATCTCACAATAACAACCCTGCTTGCTGCATATTTGATAATTAGTATTTACTCACTGAAGACAATGCCAAACACGTCAAGTAGTGGCAGCAACAACAAAGGCAATCACAAGACAGTTGCATTCAGTTTTAAAGATGTACTTATTGTAGTATATGTTGAGAAGCATTGCAAAGAAGAGGGACCAATGGAGAGTTCTGTACACAGGAATACAAGAGGTCTCTGAGGCATTTAGGTCCGATGATAGGTCGACATTTAATCCTTGAAAAAAGCTATTTACAATGATTTCTTTGCACTGCTCATGCGTTAACCCCTTCATGACCTATAGCGTATGCTGTGTGTTCCATTTGTCATGACCAGATGCAGGCATGACGTACGTTGTACATCCTCAAATCAGTGGACAATATTCGAAAGACAATTGATCGTACAATGTACGTCTTATTTGCACTGCTAAAGAGGGGCATTTAATGCAAAATTATTTGAAATCTGACGTTATAATTGAGTTTCAGTGATGTTAAAAATATGTACAAAAAAGTAAAAGATTTAGAGCATTTTAGTGGATTAGATGGTAAACAAAAAAGCTCTACTTTTTTTTACTTTTACATGTTGTGGTGCACGAAAGTTCTTAAAATTTCAAAGCAGAACTCTTGCAATTAGTCCAAATGAGTAAGGCGCCTCAATTTCAGGGGTGGGCACTACTCGTAATTGTTTCAAAATTTGCCAATGCAATTCACATAAACAGTAAAAGTTAATTCAATACAGCAGTAGATTTGCTTTTCCAAAAGGAATTTACTAGCAACAAATTTTGTATACATCAAGATTTTTCTTACTCACAATGGAAACAAATCTTGAATTCAGGATAAATCCTGAGAATGCTAATCCATGCTAACTTTCACAATACAGGGCTTTGACATAATTTTGAACAACACATTTTCTGATCTCCAGAACCTTAAAAGTTGCGTAAAATTATCAAACAAAATTTTATGAAAAAGATATTTAAACTACTTTTAATTGAAAATATTGATAGAAGAAATAAATCTATTTTTAAAGGACATTCTCTCAAATAAACAAGTCCAATAGCTGACTTATTTGAACTGGTCTTGGGTCACAAGATTTCTCTAACTTGTTACATTGCTAAGTTGCTGGGGCCTGGTGTCTAGTTTGTCTTAACTTCATTGAGGGCAGGAGGGATGGTTAATCAAGCAAATTGATTCAGCATAAATTGCAATTTTTAACTTTTACAAGACAACAAGATCTTTAGATTTAACCCTATTTTTTGACACACAAAAGAACAAAAAAGCTTAAATATAGCCACAAAAAAGGATAAAAAAATGAAACATAAAGCCTACAGCAACATGGGATTTTTAGAACTCTGACACAAGTTAATAAGATAAAATGCTGAATGCTCATTCGAAATAAAATACTAGCCCTCACATTTGTGATATATGTAATGGAAAGCAAGCAAACATGACATAAGCTTTTTCAATTTTCATACTTCTTTGATTTTATACAAGTTCAGATCACCACATCGCATAAAAGACTTTGTTCACAAAAAGAAACAAAAGAGACAAAAAAAAAAACAACAGCCAATATACAAGGGTCCAATAAAAATTTAGAATCACCCACAGGGCCGCACAGTTAGAGAGAGGCCAAGAATGAAGTGGAGGAGAGACACAGAGGCAGAGAAGGCATGGAAAGAACTGGAAGAGATAGCACAAGATGGGATAGTGTGGAGGACCTTTGTTGGAGGCCTGTGCTTCCCGGGGAGCTGAGAGGTGAAGAAGAAGAAGAATCTAAGTTTAAAATCAAGATAGAAAACTGATTGGATTAACTGTGGAGCCCTAAATACCAACATGCCAAAAATTAGTGACCAAACAAAAAAAGAAAAAAATGTGCCAGCTCAACAATGAGGTTAACATTGAATGTTGCTGATAAAATTGGTCCAACTTCGATTGATTGTGAAAAAATTAGGATACAGCCACTACAAACAAATCATGAAAACAAGAACACAGGGAAAAAAGGGATAATTATGATTAAAAAAAAACAACAGATGGATAAGAAGACTTCAAGAGTCCAAAGCATTTCATTACCAATAATTAAAATTGAATAATCACAATTAGAGCTTTGGACTTGTTGTAGTCAGGATAAGTTACATGATTGCTCAAGATAATCATAATGGGCATAGAAATGTTCAATTGTAAAAGGCACAGATTAACCTTTTTTTTACCGACGGGAATTTGAAGTCCCATATATTTTTTCCACAACTGATCATGTTTGCAATGTATTTTGTTGTTATCTGAAGTTAGTTCCCCTCTCTGTCATCAGATCCAGATGGACCTTCACTTTCAAATTGTAAAACTAAGGCGTTAAGAGCAAGACACAATTTGGCCGTTGACTTCAAGATCTACAGATTTTCACCACACCTTTTTCACCTCATGTAGCTGTCTTTTTTAAAAACGCAAGCCAACACACATTTGCTGCAAGAGTGAGCTTTTCACAGTTTTCTCACATCTACACTCTATATGCCAGCACAAATCCTGAAGGACCTTTTCGGATGGGATTCAACTGTCAATTGGCTAGGTAAATTATAAAGCTAAGTATGAATTGCCAACGGAGTAATAATGATATCACCAGAGATCATGGATAAAACATGAAATTTCTCCATGATTCCCCCTCCCCCAAAACAAAACAAAAAAAAGAAAAAAGAAAACAAAATTAGATAATCATCAAAGTTTTAGACTTTTAAAAGTTTTTCACAACATTTTGGAAAAACGCCTTTAAGGAATCTGGTATAAAAGTTTCCATAAAGGATACATCTATTCCTGCATCAAAACCTATTCCTAAACGATTCCCGTTAAATGTCGGCCTCACTGTGAAATGAAAAGGGCCTACTTGATGAGTGTAACCGATTTTGGCAACAGACAGCATTAACCTAGAAAACATAGACGAACGTCCTGCAGCATTGTTCTGTGGACCTGGAGTTGGTGGAGGATTTGATCTTGCCTTTGTCTTTTGAGGTGCGGTAGATTTGGCACCAGTAGCGGACGGCTGTTTGCCACCTGAAAACAACAAAAAAAAAAAAGCAAAGTAATGAAAAAGTCCACTTTAAAAAAAAAATCTTAAAACTTTGCTTTTCACATCTTTTGCCAATTCCCTTTGAGATAATTTTGTTTAATTTTGTAATCGTTCTCTATATATTCACATTTGTACGTATAATACTTTAAGTGATAGCAAATATATTTCATACGTAATGCATTGTTAGTCAAAATACTTTAACTTAATGACGGCTGCTAATGTGATTGGTGCAATTTTTTGTGTGTTTGTTCTTTATTGCCAATCTTAATGTAAAGAGCTTTAAGCTACAAAAGAAAAATGCGCTCTATAAATGTTATTTATTATTATTATAAAAGTAAAAAGCATTTTTATAGAGCGCCTAATCAAATAAACACTTCAAGTATTTTATATGGGTTTTCCTTGAAAGGCCATAACAAATCAAAAAGCTTTCAGAAATCCCAGAGCAGCATTAGTACAGCGCTTCACCCTAGCATACTGACATGATCTTTCACTAGTCTTACAGTTGGGTACTCATAAATTTTATATCAAAATAAAACACACACAAAAAAAATGAAAAATTTTTTGTACTGTACATGTATGTTTTTATTCTTTTTTAATTTTATATCAAAATAAATCAAACAAAAACAAAGAAAAACAAAACAAAACCAAAAAAAAACAAAACAAAAAAAAGATAGATCAAAGTAAACCAAAAAGGTCAAGTCCAGGCTTAGGGGTCACGTTCATTTACTTTATGGACAAGGGAGATAATTTTGCATGTTTATTTTTAATTTTCGCTAAACTCTCTTTGTTTCCCTACAGCGGGACCATGCCTATAGCGGGATTTTTCTTCTGGAACGAAAAATCCCGCTGTAGTCATGTTTTACTGTAATGACTAAGTGCCCCAAAGAAATGAGTGTAAATAGCGTTTATCAAAGGCTAAAAGTTGACCTACCTAACACACGGCTTGACTCGCCATAAAAAACCCAGTGTCTACCACTTGACCCGGACATCATAGAAAAGATAAGATAAAAGTGATGTCCTTCAATGTTTTATTTCTAATTGCAGATAGAGGACAATTATTTTTCTTGTTGTAGTGAGGCTGTTTGTGAAGCTTTAATAGACATTTAAATCTAGATGCTGAACAGAATACATGCTAGTAGGTTAAAAAAAAAGAATTTGGACCAGTATGGTTCTTCAGAAGCAAAACCAAGAGAGTTTAAAAAAAACAAAGAAGTTGACAGAACAGCTCACCCCTAGGTCATTTTTACAATACTGGTTAAATGCCAGCCATTTGGCAAGTAATAAACGAAAAATTTGACTAACCCCCAGTTATTTAAAGTGTCTCCTTAAATTGTATTTATTTTACCTAATTTGTTCGGTCATTACCTCTACCCCCACCTGTCTTTCTCATTTATTCAGTCTTTACATATCTGATAGTGCTTGTCTGTTTTTTCCTTTTCTCGCCCCTTTCTCTGCTGGCCCTAATAAGTCCCCAGGTGTAATACTAAAAGTTCAACCTAGATCCGCCCTGGCATTCTTGCTGAGTGGTGTGCATGCAGGCACAATGGCCCGAACCTTAGATTTTAGATACCCAATGCATCACTGCGGGAGGGTAAAAGGCCGGCTAAAAGTTACAGCTGAACCAGCTCTCTTTGCTCGCATATTTTAAATAGCATATATATATAGCAAAAAACTGAGAAACAGAACATAAATTTGTGACTTAAAATTTGTTGACACATATCCCTACAATGATAATACCTATCCACATATAATTGGATTTAGCCATTTAACAGACCTGCAGTGCTTGGCAAAGAAAATTCGGTTGGTTTTTTTTTTCTTTTAATACAGGATAAAACGGTGATCCCTTTTCACAAAATATTAATTATACAGCTGGATCCAAAATAATTTGGTTCTACTTCTAAGCATAAAAAAATTAGATAATTATTTTCAAATAAACACATTTATGTAGCTTTAAATTACATGAAAATAACAATTTAATTTGAAGTTAGAAAATCACCTTTCTTGTTTTCATAATTTATAAATGCTTGAAAGTTGAAAAGCCGTTTTTAAAATAAGTTTGTTGGGTTCCTCTACATGTAAACTTTAAAACTTTGATTGATTGCATAAGCCTGGTGTTATCAAACGAGATTTTTCTGCTCATCAACACATGCTTGATTCAGCACAAATTTAAAGACAAATGAGCACAAATTTGGTAAAAAAAATGAGTCTAAAATGTAAAATTCCAAGGCATAAAAATAATTATGCTGACAACCTTTCTAAAATGACATAATGAGTTAAATGGAAAAAGGTCAGCCTAAATTGGAAGGAGGAATTTTTAGGCCACCCCCACCCCCTTCTTTCTTTTTCCACATGCACACACCATTTTCAGTAGATCGATATTGTCTTCAATAGTAACTACTTTTTGAGTAATCACTATTCAGTTGAGTGAAAGCTCCAAACAAGTTTTTACCTATTGGATCTAGATCAATGGTTTCTATGTTTAATTTAAAACAAAACAGTTATTTTTTACAGTTTTCATTTGCTAAAGCTTTATTAGAAACAGCTGTCATGAAATAATTGTTTTCCTTTCAATACTTTTAACTGGTGGGATTTTGTGTGTAAAAACAGTTTACATGATTTGTGTTTATCTTTGAACTGGTGGGATTTTGAGTACCGGTATAAAAACAGTAGTGCCGGGTCATACCCAAAAAAAGGGCTGATTTCAAGTATCGGACGGACGGCCCAAGGCGTCCGAGAAAATGAGCGGACGGGCGGACGGGTAGGATTCAAGGTCAAGGTGACAAACCCGGGTCGGACGCAAGGCTCAGTGTAGGCTTACTTTGAATCAGTGCATCGGCGATTACGCCGATTAGAGCTGTGCTGGTACCAGTCACCAAGAGCAAGAGGCGCAGCATTCTCTCTCGCTCTTTTTTTTTTCAGCCCGCTATGTTTGGCAGCGACCTAGGCTAAGCTGTAGGCATAAAATAAATTTACTTGTTCTGTTATCACTTCATAGGCTAGCTTTTCGCCATGACCTTTTTTTGCAGCCCACTTCCTTCTTTAGGCTCTGGTTTTTTTTGGTTTTTTTTTCGTCTGTTACGATGCTTCTTGACATTACAATTTCTTCCATATATTCATAACATGAAAATTAGAGTGTAGAACAGGATCACGTCCTGCAAGTATATGGATTGGGCCGTTTTGTTTTGTTTTGCCAACAAGTTTTAACTCAGTAACTTTCAAACTATACACTTGTTGAAAGAGTCACACTTTGTCTAAAGAAATATTCAAAGATGCAACATTAAAAAAATCCAATGGAGATAAAAAATATTAGATTCTTACGTGACAACATGACAATGAGTCTTGATGTAGCATAAAAATGAACAATCAATAAAATTAATCAGAGTAAAAAATGATAAAAGAGCAGGGAAAGATATGTTCAACGAGAAAGCAAAAGTGCGAAAGAATGCAGACACAAATAGCACTGTTGCACAAGCTTCACCTTAAGATAATCCTTTCATCTTACCACTGGTCAGCGGATGAAAATGGAAAAAAATCCCTTGGAACATAGGCCTACTATGTAGACCTAAGCTTACTCTTTGGCCTAGGAATGGGCCCTTACAATAGAATTAGATAAATCTTTGGCCTACGTTTTGCTGTTTATATTTCAATCATCGCAATTTTATCATTGTTATTGTAAAACCATGCACAACTAGAACGAACAAGCCAGGCCCATTGAGAGAAAACCTTCTGAACATTGGCCGATGAGATGCAGAGAGGTGGGGGAACGGCCTTGTATTTTGCAGCCATGGGTTAGGTAGGGCCTATACATTGCTTAGATCTATGTAACAACACTATCAAGCTAGGCCCTATGGGTTTTTTTCCCAGGGGCGAGCGGGCGGGCAGCACTAGGCTAGGGCGCTCATCGGCGGACAAGGACACGGCGGGTTGAGTTGAGCTGATCACTACCCGCAAAATTGAAGTGATCTGTACTGTGTTGCCCGTTCTCGAGGCGTCCGCGGGTAACGGACGGGCACGGACGCCCGACACAGCACTAAAAAACAGCTTGCATAAATAAATGACTATCTCAAGCCTTTGCGTCATGTCTTAGTTAGACCAATGTCAGACCTGCCACTCCTCAAGATGGAAAATCAGTATGATTGAACTAAAAAACCAGTGTTCAAGGTTAAAAAATATGTACGACTATCTACCGGTACTCACAAACTCTGGAACTTTTTATCGTAAAAGCACTAACACTTTAATTTTATTATGGCCATCACAATTTAAAAAAGCTAAAAAAAAAAAAAATAAACAAAAATGCACACCAATTAAAAAACTGAAATGCTCCATGTACAAATACAGTCATACAGGCCTACCATAAATTATTTTGATACATGGGCGTTGTTTTCAGAGTCCTTTTTTCATTAGTTCCACAAAGAGGTTAGCGGCAGTAGGTCTAAGGAACAAAAACTGCTGTGTGTGGGGTGAATAGATAATGATAATAATAATAAAGAGTATTTATATAGCGCCTTTTCCGTTTGGCTCAAGGCGCTGTACAATTTAAAATATAAAGATGTATCATTGGCAAAATTTTTACCCTAAAAATTTTGAATACAAAATAAATCATGAATTCAATAGATACTTCCAAAATAGATGAGATTTTAGACTTGCTTTAAACGCACTCTCTAGTTCTATCTCCCTAAGCCACTGAAGCAGGTCCTTTCGAACAAGGGGAGCATAGAAAGGGAAAGCACATTCACCAATTCTTTTAGTCTCACAACTTTGAATAACACTTGATCTTAAATCTCTAGGGAGGTTGTATAGTTGGGTGCGTGGTAACATATATAAACCCGGGCCTTTTGATGTATACATTTATGGCATTATAAGGCTAGTATACATTATATGGCATTATAAAGCTAGCTTTTATTCAATTCTGGCCTTCAGAAGAAGCCAGTAGAGATGATTAAGAAGTGGCTTGACATGATCCCTTATAGATTTTTAAGGACTAAATTCGCAGCATCATTTTGCAATGCCTCAAATGGTGCATTTGCCAGTAAGGCCTAATCTCAAGAGAATGAATAAGTTTTTTCTCATTTAACCATTCCTAATTATTATTTTTTAAAAATGAAACATCAATAAACAGATTTTGTGTAAATGCAAACTATCATATTTAAAGACATCAGTCGGACATCAAGTAAGCAAAACAAAATGAGATCATTTCCCCTTACCTGGGCTATATGTTTGAGAATCAGGCCCAGTCATATTGTCCTGATCATCGTTTACATTTGTTGAACTAGCAGCACACATCCGGATATATGCCTGAGAAATTTACAACAATGAAAGGAATTGAGGTCAGGCCATAGAGTCTATGCACAGCTCCAGATGTAATAAAAAGTAGGCTTGGGTGGCGGCATGAGATTGGATCAAAAGACTTATAACTTAATTTCACTTTTATATGAAGACAAAAATACACATTGCATCATACTTAACTAAGGTAGTAGATATCGTCAAGATTTGTCAAAATAATGCAAATACATTGAGTCTCAAATTCAACTCAATTGGACCCAAAGAGACCTTCGGCTGAACAAGGAACACATGAAGTCCTGTTTTATTTTCCTCTTTCACTCTATTAAAAACCCTGGAGTACTAAGTTTTCCTAACCCCGGGTTCAGCGCGGGAAGTAAGCCCATTCTTTCCCTTCAAAAGACTTTTAAAATTACATCAAACTGCCAAGTCTTCAGGAACTTTTAACAAACACAAGTTTGTTCTAAGCCTTTGTCTATTTTGCAATGCTTGAACAGTATCTTTGCATTTGTTCTAGTTTGCCGGGTGCCTGGGTCTGTGTGTGTGCCTCGGGGGTAGTGGGAGTGGGGTAGAGCTAATGGCAAGCCTACAACCAAGGCAAGCTGAGTGATGGATGTTGAACATGACACAATGTGTGAGTGTTAGGGGGGAGGAGGGGGGGGGGAGTAACACAAGTTATTAACCCTTTGTTTGGCTATATTATGACATGGTAAGATCAAATGTCACATGCACATTCTTCTCTCAAAGTGTCCTGAAATGATACAAAGTGTTTTGGCTTACCTTTATTTCCAATTCCACTTTATTGTGCCAGCCTGACTAGCATGTAGAGCCTCTCTTGACATACGCTCACCTAGGTCTACAGGTCTAGGCCTAGAAACAACAACACTACTATTGTAGGTCTAGATCTAGATCTATCTGAGCTACTAAAATCAGAATCGTCAGGTTCTTCATTAGAACTAACAGACTCTAGATCACTGTCTGGATAATTATCATCTAATTCAAGTTCCTCATTAGGATCAAAAAGCATTTCTCCGGCCTGTTCAGCTGAAATTCTAGGCTGTTTAGCACCAGAAGACCCTGATTCTTTAGATCGCTTTATACTTGAAAACTTCACAAAACTTAAAGAAAAACATGAACTACTGGTAGCTTATGTTATGTTTATGTACTTTCATTTCTTCACAATCTACTTTCACTTCTTCACAGTCATTCAGGGGAAAATGTGCTTTTTTTTTCCTTCATTGGACTATTAAAGACCAAACAAATTGAAGGGTGTGTGGCTGCCAGGTCTAGCGGGCATAGGGTATACAGGAATTATTGCCCTTGCCCGGTTAAGCGGGCATACGGGTTCAAAAGGTTAAGACTAGAGGTGTAACAAAGGGACAAGGAGGCTGGGCAAGAGAAAAGCTGGCGGAAAGCTTGAGGGGGGAGAGGGAGGACTGTGGGTTTAAGTAGTTAACAAAGTTTGGCGCGTGAGATTACCTTAGATTAGGCCTATGTCAGGCCTAAATACATCTGGCCTGTGTAGTTTTGGTACACATCTATACTATCAGTGCTAAGTAAAACTGAGAGCTCACAAATAACATTAATCATTGTCTCTCAGACTTCAGCTAGCTCACATCATCATACCCATTATTTAGTTGCAAATCTGAAACTTCAGCGGAAGTTTTTATGGGAGAACACCAAGATACCTTCTACTAGTATTTGTGCTAACAAGAAACAAAAGTGCCTTTTATTTGTGACCGAATTTCAGGTTATTGACAAAGAGGGAACAGGAAATAAAAAAAGTTGATAAGGTCACACTCTTTTACAATGGTTTATGTTTACATCTAATGCAACCTTAACCTATATTATGTTTTAGTGCTACCAAGCAATGTATTGGTGGATTTTAGGAACTCTACAAATAAAAGTGATTTATTTTCTTTTAAATAGTCAATAGCATTTAGATATTTTCCAGTAAAAAGAAAACCATAAGTACAAAGATACTGACAGTAGTTAAGCATGTTTTTCCCCCTTTTTGACTTGAGATAACTCATACTGTAGTGTTACCAATGCAACTTTTAAATGCTATTCTAAACATAGACCAGAGAACATTTTTACTGACAATGTTATGCTATCTGTATAGGCGGGACCTAAAACGAACACCACTGTATTCCAATGCCTATCAGCAAATGTGCATTTTTTAGTTTTGACTTATCCCATAATAATAATAATAATAAAAATAATAATAATGATAGCGTCACCCAAACTGAAAGCTTAAATAACAATCCCATTCTCTTTTTACGTTTTTTTCAAGGTCATAAATTCATGCAGTACAGAAGGTTGCAGCCCCTTTTAGATTTTAGGGACCCAGTTTTTCTTCCTGTTATATAAAACTTTGATTAACATTACAAAAATCAATCTCTACACTCTATTCCCTCGATTGTGGCCTCTCACCTTTATGAGCTCTGCATCATCATTCCACAGGACAATGTTAACTGTCTGGATGCTGGTGTTGGGATACTGCAGGTTGTGAAGAGCTACAGCCGCAGCTGTGGCATTGGCAACTTTCTCTGGTGGGTAGTTAAGACCGCCCGTCCCTAGTGCGGGCACCGCAACAATCCTATGGCCCTCGACTGCAGCAAGCTCGAGACACTCTATGAGGCTTTGCTGTAGAAACTAATTTATGAAACAAAGGGAAGAAAAAGCAGAAAATATGGAAGGTAAGAAAAGGCATTTGTCTTGCATTCTGTCTAAATGAGTCATAAGTCGAAAGGCTTAGTTAGGAGATATAGGCATTAAAGTTAAGTGGGTATTCAGGGGTCAAATTTTTTATTAAAAACCTTTTTTAAGCAGTTACCACACCTAATTGATGTTTAAATTTCATTTTTAGGAGCTTAATTTTTGTAGT
>BMAT01003594.1:37889-53606 GCA_019649035.1 Elysia marginata
TTATAGTTATTTGTGCTGGTGGTCATTGGTCTGTTGCATCCACTGGTTCTAGTTTTAAGTTGTTCTCTTCTATTGTTTTTTGTTGTTGTTTCAAATAACTTCCTTCAGTTACGTCACTATTGCATATTATATAATTTTGACATTAATTTTACTCATGGCTCTTGCTACTTGTTTTCAAGCTTTACAAAACAGCCCTACTTATTTAGTAAAATATTCATACTAAAAAGCAGTTCGCCCCTCTGCCTTCATTCCATCTTTCCCAGCGTATTAGTGTTTCATTTGTCTAAATCCGGGTATGACTATCAATTCCCATTTTTTTTCAGTCAGTACCTCGACACCCCGCCTCCTTTGCTCTCTCTCTCTCTCTCTCTCTCTCTCTCTCTCTCTCTCTCTCTATCTATCTCTATCTCTATATATATATCTCTCTCTATCTATCTCTCTCTGTCTCCCTGTTTGTCTTTCTGTCTCTTTTTGGGTTCTCTACCTGTCTGCATGACTCTTTCTCTTCCTATCTGCATATCTCTCTTTACCCGTCTGTGTTCATACGCATAAACTTTATACATGTATATATAATTATAAAGATTGCATGCGCTTTCTTTTATGGGCAGTTTTATCTTTAAAGTTCTCTACTACTAACTGCGACTTAGACGTAAATGATCTCAAGTTCGATTTGAAATTAGCGTATACAGCTTTTTAACTGCACGCTTCGTTTTTTTTCTCTCATGCTAAATTAAAAGAAGAAACACATAGAAAGGGTGGGGTGGGAAAACATCGCTTCAATTTACTGTGTTAGATCGTGCCTTCCTGCAAGGCCTCAAAACTCCACTGTTAAGCCTGCAAACGACGATAGTTTCTCTTCTATTCTAACTTTAACACCTATCTGGTATGAGTCTCAATATCCATGTTTGCTTTTAGCACGCTCCTATGCTATTATTTTAGTCCTCTATAGATACCTTTTTTTTACTTAAAGTGTAATATGCGTGGATCCGATCTCCCAGCACTCAATTATACACAACACCCATGTTGGGATTGCCTTAAGAAAATTACATTTTTGCTGTTTTCGTCCTATCATTTTTGCCCGGGGCTGGGGGTGGGGGGTGGGGTGGAGGTGTAATTCTCAAAGCCTTCCTCTTAAGTACAAAATATTAACACAGGAACTACGTAAGCGCAATAATTAACGCTATCCGTCACTATCAAAAGATTCCGTGCGTATGATTTGAACCACACCCATGTATCACTGTTGTAGTTGACCGAGCTGCTTTGATGATCACCTGGCATAACGGTTAAGGCCGTCAGGTGCATCTTTTGAAACTGTGAACCTGGAGTTGTCATGGGGTCTCCTTGCGTATTAAGACGAAGGCTTTACTTTAGTTGAAATGAAGATGTTAGAAAAAGAATTGAAGCATTGATTTAGTTCTTTATTCCGGTATGGGCTGCGTTTAGACAGTAACTGCTGTTTGGCCACGGCAGTTGACCGGAGCTGTTATGATCATCAACAGGTATAAGTATAACGGGAGGTAGATCAGGTGTAGGGTGTGGGACTGAGAATGAGATTCTGGGAATGTTGCCTCTTAGTTATTAGGCGATCTGTCTGAGACAAAGTCCCTACCAGCATTGGCCTAATGATGCCTCGTCCTTTATGAGGCAAAGAGAGTGTTGGAATTAAGAAAAGGGATGGAATACAAGAGTCATTGATAAATATCTATCTAACCTGAGGCATGAATTGCGTTTGGCCTACACTTGTAACAGTTGTCCCTCCACCCCGCAGTTGACCATGCTGCTTTTATTACCATCAGACATAACAGAGGGCAGTTCGGAGGCAGGGGTGTGAACTGGATGGGAACCTGGCACTATTGTAATATAAGGCGACTTACTAAGAGTAAGACAAGGGGTCAGTGGCGCAAGCGGCAGAGCGTTTGGCCCCTGTGGCAGAGGTCCCGGGTTCGATCCACATTCCGGGCAAAATTTTATTCGCTCCCCTGTGCCCACCGAGCACTTAATAGGAGGCTAGATCTCTTAAAGCTTGTGGAAAGCAAAAATAGAGCTTTGTTGAAAGTGAAAACGGTGATGTTAGCAATCGCAAACTATGTTGTTTGCCTAAAAGAGGACTTTGCTCCTTGGTACCTTACGCTCATGTCGTGTATGGGAAACTTGGCTAATCTAAAAAAGGCCCCTTTTGAAATTGCCTGACGATGCTTCATTACTCGTGAGACACAGTCAAAGAAGATGTAAGAAAAGGGATGCAACATTGAATACATCTTTCATGATTCAGAAATGCATAACTTTTGGACTGCAGTTCTCTTTCTATCTGTGTTTCACGTAGAGCAAATTGATAGAGAACCCAATGAGGCATGCCGGATGTAAACATGAGGATCGTGAATTGTGAGTTATGTAAGACAATAGATACCCTAATTGACATTGAATATCACTAAAGACACATAAAGAAAGACGTGCGATAAAGGAATGAAACACTAGTTAGTCCTCTGTTCCGATATGATTCGCTTTATTGTGACTCCAGCTCTCGTTCCGGCACCGTGTAATATAAAGCAAATTGATAGAAATCGAGACGATTTATTCACCTCAACCTAGACCATCACACAGACGTGCTTAGACCTCAACCCAAAAGTTGACGCCGTTTCGACGCTAACATTACAGACTTTAAGCAGCAACGCGTGAGTATGACGCGAACGTCTGTGGGTCTATTTTTAGAAACTGTTTTCATTATTTTTATAGTTTCTCAATCTGCTTTCCCGATTTTCACGTACGCGTATTGAGACACGGTGCGTGTGCTAAAGGTCTCTAATATCTCTCTGTTCTTGAAGTTTGCATCACTATTTCTTCGTTTATTTCCATACACCTGGGCATAACCCTAGCTTTCCATTAATTTTGGCTATAGACACTTTTCGTGAATCTGCGAAACTTGAGACCTGAAAACGGAACGCGCGTGTAGACTAAACAGATTTAGAATAGTGCCGCCAGAAACAAGCTCCTCTTGTCTATCCTCCCGATGCCTTACCAAAGTGCATGCTTTCAGCCACCGAGAGTAGTCTGCCTTATCTCTATCTATCTATTATCAATACCCGCAGTATGCAACGGTTAAAGATTTGGTCAGGTTGTCTTGACCTCCTCCTCCCTCTTTCTGTATTCGTTGTTCCACCCAAGCTCTCATAAAGGCAAGCTTGGGAGTTCGGGATTACAAAAGCTTTAAAGGCAAACTGGCTGACGCTAGGCTGTTTAGCCGTTAAACGTTAAATTCAACAAATAAATAAATTTTAAAACCGGTTCGTGGCCTCCCATATCCCAGTTTAACGGCCACTTTTATCGGTCTACGTTTTAGCGGACATTGCATGCAGTATATCTAAAATCTTTGCCCACAGAAAGTGTCAAAATACGCGACGTGAATCTTGGACGGACTAAGTTCAGATTGACAAAAGGTAAAATGCAGATTAATTGGTTTACGCGCCACCTATGTAGACATACATCTGCCTTTCTCCTTTTTTTTCTGCCTTCATTCCTACGTGCTTAATGCTCGGCACTATACGCATATGGCTTCATTTTATTATAATTAAACAAGCAATGAATTGTGAGAGTTTTGGGGACCTATTGCATTGTCCTGAACTCGGGTAACGTTCACCTTCTTACCTTGGTAATAAACAAAACTGAACTGAAAGACTTCTAATCCAGTTAAAGGTAGCTAAACCGAGAAAACAAACTTGAGACGGCATACCTTTTCTCTTACATGTCTACAACATCTCAAGGGTAGAGACAAAATACAGCGTGCAGGTTTCTAACTATCGATTTATCAAAAACAGTTTCTGTCTTTCGCGGCTGTAGAAAAGCAAATATAAGATACTAAGGACAATTAATTATGAACTTCTTTAAAAGTCAAAGCAATATCAATGTCAGGTTTTAAAAAGGGTGAAGTAAAACAACTTTGTATAATTAACTGGTGGGGTCTTTCTTTAAAAGTGATTGCGTTTGTTTAAGGAATTGGCTACATTTCAGTACATTTCGGTACATATTATGTACTTATGTCGCATGCTTCATTTCGAGGTCTCAACAACGACCTGTATAAAAAAGTGAGCTAGCTGCTTGCGGTCCTGAAAATAGCGCTCTCTCTCTCTCTCTCTCTCTCTCTCTCTCTCTCTCTCTTTCTCTCTCTCACTCCGAATTAAGAGTATTCTGACTAACCGATTGTTATCTCCTGGATTTTACAGGCTTTGCAGGGTTTTTTCCACAGCTGATGCTTGCCGTTGATAGACTTGAAGGAAAAAAAATCACCTTGTCTCAGAGCATACATGATTTAAATGATCAGTATTCATAAATGAACGTGTATCACTTTATAGGAAAAGGTTTGACCCGCTCCCCCACCTTTTTATTTACATTAATTGGTTGTCGAACACGTTTATTTGGACCACTCTGGTCGATGTATAACCACGTGGTTGACATACAAACAGCGGCTGTGATAAATATTGTTTTTGATACATTCTAAAAAGTAATTCCTACTGTAAGATGAGAATCGTAACACGTTCATTTGGGTTCAGATGATACGCTAAAGCAGAATAAGTAACTGAATAGATTAATTTGAACAGCAAACAACACCAGCGATTGGCAGTGCTGTTTCTGTATCTTTATTTTAATTTTGTGCAAGATAATAGGAACGATATTATAATTATGTTATCTAAACTACCAGAAGTTAAAAGATGAACAATCCACCGTATATGTATACCTTAAAATATTAGACACATTCGCTGTGTTTTTTTTAAAATAAAGTACTACATGTGCATGTAATTACTAAAAATTGTAGTCTACGACCATTTTTATCCTTCCTTGTCTGAGACAGAGCTATTCTATATTGAACTATGAGGGCTTTCCCCCTCCCTATAACTATCACATGGCCATTACCCGGAAGATGATTACAGATAATGCCTTGGTTCGTGGAATGTTTTGTGTACATACAAGTGGTGGTTGTAGGATGATGCACACTCTGCACAGGTCAATAAGTACTTAAGCACGCGAGCGAGCCTAAGAAAGGTCGTTCTAGAGGGAAGGCTTGCACGATCCGGCCCAGGGATTACCGGATGTGTGCCCTTCTAGATCATACTAGATAGTAGTAGAGCTCCCCACTTTAGTTAGTCTTTCTGTATCTTCAAGTTTCTCTGTTTTTGCCTATTTGTCCGTATTTCTCTCTCTCTCTCTCTCTCTCTCTCTCTCTCTCTCTCTCTCTAATCTCTCCGTGTCTGTTTGTCCGTGTCTATCTTTCAGCCCCTTGCTGTTTCCCTTTGTCTATACCTGCCTGAATAACTTGGCATTCGCCCTCACTGCATTTCACTTTGTTTACCCCCCCCACCCCCTTCATTTTCTGGTGTATTTTTCAGCGTATATCCTTCCATTTCTATCTCTTCCCTTCTACTTTCTTTCTTCCGTTCACCGCGACTGTATTGATCATGTCACCGATGAAAGAATCCGGCAGCTTAATTTTCTCTTTAGAAGCGATTACTTTCTTTACTTATCTGCATCAAAGTTACGTGTAGTTGTTTTTTTTATCCCACGAGTTTTATATTTCCCTGCTCTTTGATTACCTTTCTCACCCAGTCTATCTCGTTATTTTACTCATACGAATGTTTTACTTACTAGTATAACGGGTAATAATATGCCACACTTAGGTCCAAATCCTGGCCGCCGCCCCTAGATAGCTCAGTTGGTAGAGGCCTCGCTCCGTGGCCCAGAGGTCGTGGGTTCGAGCCACAGCCGAGCACAGTCCGGGCCCCTACTGGTTGGGTCGGTGTCAGTATAATGTGACCGGCTGAGGCTAAGTCATGGTATCCCCGCTAGTCTCTGGGTGGCAGCCCGTACATTGTCATTGGGACCCAAGCCCTGAGAGCACCTTTGAAGTGGAATTGGGCTTGTAAAAATACCCTTCAATGGCCACCGCCCCTCCCCCTCCCCTCGAATCCTGTCAAATTCCACCAGCTCTGTGGCCTAGCGGTAAGACACTCGCTCAGACATCGGGAGGTGCGTGGTTTGATCCCCGGCCGAGTCAAAACGGGAACTTTAAAATTGGTAATTTAGTAGCTGGTCCGCCTGGTGTCTGGCATTATGGATTTAGTGCTAAGTCTGGTCGGCCAGGTGTCAGGATAATGTGACTGGGTGTGGTGTATGCAAGCGCTCCTTACATCACAGTGTGGCAAGACTTTTTCAATTGTCCCAAGCGCCGTCTCTGACATAACCTTGTAGTTGAAAAGAGACGTTAAAATTTAAACAAACAACCTGTCAAATTTCACTGTTATCTGAAAAATGCCCTGAAATATTTGTGACTTCACGACTTCTCTCTGTCTCTTCCGCATCTCTTTTCTTCCCCCTCTCTTCCTTTCCCTCCCACAAACACAAGCGCACACTTTTTGTTACTAATTCTCTCTTAGCTCTTTAAAAAAATCATCTCATTATAAGATAGCCGCAAATGATAATTCTTCTGTTTTGCCCCATCATTTTAGTTAATAATTATTGGCATATTGATAAAACAGTTTCGCGTGCCTTCTGTAAATTTTATATTCATATACTACTCAATACAAAGCGATCTTTTATGAGCACTACATTATTATATAACTGCTCAATTACCTTTTTTTTTCACTGTTGCCCTTTTCCTGCTTGCTGTATTTCTCACTACTCCCCCTTTATCTTTGGCCGTCTTTCCTATATCGGGTCTTTCATATTTCTTTACCAATTCAGCTTTCGCTGTATGAATATTCCTGGGTTATAAAATTCTATTTATGTAATATTCCCGGTTATCACCTTTGTCGATTTGTTACACCATAACCTCCCTCTCTCTCTCTCTCTCTCTTTCTCTCTCTCTCTCTATCTCTTTTCTCATCCCCATCTATCTGGTTTTTCGCATACAATACTTAAAAACTCTCATTCACTCGATCATGAATTCTCTCTTGTTTGTTTAATCACGAGCGCATTTCATGATTATGATTAGGATTGTGATATGGGAAGTTACACCAAAGATAGGGAACCATAGGCACATCTTGAACAAGTAACCCCCCACAAGCCTTCTGGTCTCAGGATGTAATTTGATCCGTTGGGATAGCAGAAAATAACGGCCAAGCAGGGCTCGTAACTGTTTCATGCCATTAGCCCTGGAACACTGACTTCGCATCCTGAAACAGAAACACTTTTTGTCATGCTATTTACGGCAGCTTCTTAGAGCTTGATGCTTTTGAGGGCACTCGACAATATTGAAAACTCAAGAGGAAAATCGGCAGTAAGCACAAAATGACCCTGGTACACAAAATCTATCTCACAAAAAGTTACGTTACGCATCTAGATAGCGTAACACAAAGCCCAAACGTGTTTTAGTAAATAAAATTTTAGGATAAAACAAACTTGATAAAGTTAAGAGCTTTACTGGGTGACTTATTAACCTTTAAAAAAGAAAACTTGGCTGGATTTTTTTTTATGCGACTACCGTCGTTATTCACACGAAGTCTTCAATTGTCTTTATACGTTTGTATCCTGAAATCCAATCCATTGTGTCACAAGCATGGTTGGAATATTTTTATTATCTTTGATACTTTCTTTAGCAGTGAAGGTAGATTAGCAGGTGGCGCAGTTGGCAGTAGTATAGTATATTCACTTCGGGCCTGGGATGGTCGAAATTTTTTTGAGGGGTAAATTTCTATCGTCTTTTTTAGGGGAAGTGCGTTGTTTCCTATTAATCTTAGCTAGAGAGTAGCCATCTTAAGATGTAATGTGTTAATATCACTCATCAAAAGGAAACACCCACCACCCACATAGCGTTTCTCTCTAGTTATGAGCTTTTATCTCCCATCTATTTACCCTACACAGTTTATACCATTACCTGAAACCGTGTGTATATATATATATATATATGTGGGTAACTTTTGAACTGAGCTTTAATTTCTTATTTTCACTCTCTTTGTTTCAGTTACCCATGGCTGTATCATCGCCAACATCACCTTGTACCACCAGGACGGTCGGGAAGCCAAACCGGCGTAAGTTGAACAAAGCTCTATGTTTTCAATGGTTCGTGTTCAAATCCCACTCTGTTCAGTTTATGTACACTGGTCTGTTTTTGTCGTCGGTACTTTGGTCCCTAAGAATGTTTGATTGATTTAAAAATCATTATCTTATAAATTCTGTCCTCCGTACCCCTTTTTGTCTTGACGTGCTTCACAAGGATGTCTAATATGAAGTTTTTTTTGTTTTTTTTTTCAGGACTTTCATTTTTTTTAAATCCTTTTGTTTTTGTACAAATTTAACTGTCAACTTGTGTCCACAAAATTCCTTATATACGAGATGCAATAAGAGCAGCTGCTTTTTTTATTATAACAAAATCATTTGGCATGCCAGTCTCCAAGGTCTAAAAATGCTTTTATTTTCTCCGCTCATCGATGTGCTTATAAATCAGAAAGTCTTATCTTCGTCTTTTCATCACTGCTCTGAAGTGGAAACTCCACAATGAAAACATCGATACCATGGTTGTATTGAGATTTTTTTTTGTTATTCACCACTGCTACCTTCAATACATGGTACTGCATCTGTCCTATTGGGAATGAGATTTCAACAAGAGTAGCGGAACTTTCCTGGTGTCACTCCACTATCTTATGAATACGAATATTACAATCTTTTAAAATTTATGCGACAGATTTTTTTTTGAAGATTAACTTTTTATTTAGCTCTATAGTTTTTAAGTTCCAGATGTCAAATCGTTTATAAAAGTAAGAAACTTACCCTACAATCTAGCTCTAGATTACAATAACTACTATAGTATTTTGGAGTGTTGTCTTCTGGAAAAGGGACGTTACTCTTGTTTTACCTCCAATCTCATTCCCTACTGCCTCCGTGGTAGAGTTGTTGTCGTTAAGAGCGTTCGTCAATCACGTGACCTGGATTATTTAACTGATTATTCTCACTATCATGGGTGCACTGTTTTTTTATTGCAATTTTATGTTTATGGTTTTCGCCCCTAGTGTCCTTTGTATGGAGTCCCTTGCTACATTGTAAAAATGAGTATCGCTTTGTTTGACTTAGTTCTTTACCGCAACCGTTCGTCATCGTACACTTCACGCATTGCTTTTCTTTGAATTGTATTGGGTATTAAATTTCTCGTGAAAAGTAGGAATTTCGAAGACTATTTTGATTCCAGTATTAGCTTCGATTTGACGAGGGTTTTTGTTATTGTTGTGTTTTTAAGTTTGCTACACCCATCATAGTCTTTTCTTCTTTATGGTGGTAATGCAAGGTGGGTAAACATTCCTACAGAGATTGGCGGTTATCATAATAACCTTGCAATATGTTGTCCTACTTGTGATATTAGTTACAAAGCAAATGCGAAATCGGCATCTGCACACCCCCACAGACTGTTGTTCTTATTGTTAGAAAAACTGTTAGGATTCATAGTTTGGCTGATTGCTTTATGAACTACACAGATTCCAGCATATATATATGCAACATGAAAAATTTCTGCTACAACAACAAGGCGAACTTCAGCGGGCAGGCAGGCTCGCGAAATGCTAATGAGTCAATTAGAGTTGTTATTATTTAGCTCGATGTTAATGGTGGACTGGAATTCTTTAGGTCAAATATTACAGGAAAGAACAACCCGCATCGCACCTCTCTTAGCTAGTAGAGTTTAGAATGTGTATACATGAAACTTATGACGACGCCGATACCCACACTCATATCCCATAGTTTAGTTTAGAATAAATGCCATGTTAATGTGCTTAACAGCAGCACTAAGCATTTTGAGAGAACAGATATTGTATGTAAACCTTGACGTCACTCCATGATCCATTTACAGCAGGCAGCGTGATTTAGCGTCTAATTTTGCAGTCAGTTCTTTGCGGTGGATAGGACTGGTTTTCCTTAGCGCTTTGAATCCCGTTCACCAGCAATTTTCGTCTTTCGTTCAATCCTAGGGACTATTCTAGTTGAGGAGAGCAGCTCTGAACATATACCGAGTTGCACAAAAAAAATCTAAGCCTTTATGGAGAAGCCACCGTCTTTGATGGAAACGATGAGTTCTCAAAATCTTGAGGATATTGCACCGCCATGGTGATGTGGATTTTTCACAGCAGACAATTATATACGTGAACATAATATATATACGTGTATTTACAGTCCACTTTGAAGCACAGTACCAGATGGTATAATTTGTTCAAAGAAATTGTGTTGTGGACGGTTCATGCGTCCACTATGCAACAGGAAGCAGCTCAGGTCTGGCTTTTGACCACATCGGAGTAGTTTGAAGACGAGAAAAAGGCTCTGAGGGATTTTTTGGTACGTAGTGGTATCGGCAAACATATTTTTGTACAGAAATTTGCTAAGTGAGAACTATCCATTGTCAAGGATCAGCATCTGAAAGGCTTTAATGCGATATCGTGGATTGCAGTTCGTCGTTTTCATTACCATAATATGAAGAGACTATGTTGACCATCAAGCTATCTTTCAAGTCGATTGTGCATAATCTGAATTCTGATGCTAAACTATGATGAAGAAGATTCAGTCGATCGAGTCGCTTTTGGCATTGTTCCGGACACTCTCACACCAATCATGTGGCGCTGTCTAGATTATAGATAGCGTTGCCTTCAAGGTGCTGTTACAACACTGATTGGTGTCCGACATGGGCTGTGCTCTGGTCCGACTGTGTCCAGACTGGCCTGGCTTGGTAGTGAAATCATCGTCTGGGAATCCATCTGCAAACTCCACCCAGAACAGTAGCAGCAGTGGGTAAGACTTTCCTTTCGGTGGGATCGACCCGAAACCTCTGTCAGTTTTATGAATTTTCAACTCATTGTGACCCTAAAAGGGTATGAGTGGTTAGGGCTTTACTAGAGCTTGTTTGTAGTATGTTTACACTCCACGTGAAATCTGTCGAGAGAACTGTCTTATGGTGGTAATCTGCAATGAAATAAGGTCTACAATTGAATTTCTGTGGCAATAACGTCAAAGCTATCCTATGGAGATTAACAAAAGGATTGAAAAAAGTTTGGCCATGTCTTTGCTTCTTTTTTTCTTGCTGTCAGGAAAACTTGAGAAGTGAAAAAAAAGAAGACGACTTTGATGACTTTAGGCATAATGCATCCGTGCTCCGGCTTATTCGTTATGTGCCCCGAAAATAAATCTTACTTTTTTTTATTTCTTTCATCTATTCAAAGAATATGCCTTTCCAGCCTTGCTTTGTTGATTGCTCACCTATTTTTCTGACGCTGCTGCATTTGATATTCGAGAAGTGTTCTGAGATGCCCCCGTTGAGTGTGAACACGGAGTTAGTGATTTACAGCAGAGTATGTAATACTATATCTTGCTGTGTTTTTTCAGCGGCTTGAGATCAATAACCATACTGTGTCTGTCATACATGTCAATAGCTTGTTTTTAAACAGATCCTGAAGGTCCTTACAAACATATTCCTGGACATGTTTATTCTTGTTGAAGCGTCTTAGCTGATCCCATTAACCCAACATGACTGAGCACACGTCTATACCTTGGGGAGAAAGGGACAAACGGACACAAGAACATTGGCTTTAAGTAGAAGGTAATGGGACTTGAATTATTTAAGACCGCTCATCTTTTCCCCACCCGTGTTCAACACCCGTGGGCATTTATTGTAAAACAGGAAGGCATTAAAGACTTAACGTTGTTCTGTATGTTCTTTTTCTTGGCCTCTCGAGGTAAACCAATTTGAGTCTTTGGCTCGCCGTTCTCACAGTTCTGTGGTGTTTAAACATATGAAGTGATTTGGTTTGGTAAAGCAACCGCTCTAAAGCTGCCTGCACCCAAAAAAATAATTGAAAAACTTTCCTCGTCTCTCTGGTGCAGCTAATACGCTTTATTAATGATGTCTTTCCACGGTTTCCTTTGCAACGTAGCTTTTTTGAAAGTGTAACTCTATCATTGAAGTTAAGAAAATTGGCGTACGACGATATATATTCGAAGAAGTCTGTCTGTACACGTTATACTGGCCCGATATTCTTCTCAACTGCAGCGCTTTTTTGTTGAAAAAGTATAGTAGTTGGTCATGGTTTTTTGGGGAACTTTGCTCAAAGATTTTGGATTTTTTAAACAAATTTAGATGTACTTCCTCAGGTACTTAAACTTATTCAAAATACTAATATGAACTCTTGCTGCGTTTATGCGATGCCCGAATAGAACATGGGACCTGATAGGTTCTTATTCTTTAAAATCGCGGAAATGATTTGATAAGAAATCAAAAAGGATAGGGGATAGGATCTGTTATCGTTTTTAGTTCTTCCTTGTCTGAAGATTGTTTCTTAATGCGAATGCTCGTGACTGACTCTTAAAAATTCCAGTATCCAAAGGCACATTATATATAGTGCTTTGAACTTAACCGTGAGAGCAATATCAGTTCGATTGGAGACCGAACAAATGTCCCAGCGACCTGACCTTTCAAGCTTTGTAATGCTACACCGCCAGAGCCGCCATCGCAGCAAGCGACCTCACAAGACTCAGTTTGTGGCCATTCTTTGTTTAAGCGAGCTCACCAGCGAGATCTAGATCTAGGTACACGGTAGATCATTACGGTATCCCAAGCTGATTTTTTTTTTTGCCACTGTAGAACAGATACGTTGTTGTTTAAGCCAAGTGTCTTGCTTGCGGGTAATTACCTCAAAATGTATCAGCGATCAAAGTTTTTTTTTTATAATGAGCTTGCCTGTTGGATGTGGTTGTTCTTGTATCTTCTTTTGAACTGAGCAAAACATGTGTATAAATGATAATCTGTAAGGGATTACTGATAGTGATAATTGTCCTGTGTCTTGACGTCAAGGTATTCCTTATTCAATGGGGAAAATGAAGAAATTGTTTCATTCAAACGTTGGTTTTTTTTACTAGTAGTCAGAAATTTTTCGGAAGTAGATGAAGGTCCATGCGGTATCAGAATGTGATGTGAGCATTTCATGTAACAGCCGAGCTCGCTAGCGCTAACTTCATGACCAGTAGATTACCGTAACCCGAGCTGGCTTTGCCACTGCTGGGCAGACATTTAGCTGATTGCCGTCTCGCCGACTTGCTCCCTGGTGGCAACTACAAGATGTAGTTATGGAAGTGCTAGGAGTCTTGCTCTCAGCTTTGGACAGAGAAACAGTGGTTAATGAGATATGTAATTAGAGAAATAAGAGATCACAGCGATAAATTTTGTCGGAATAGAGATAAAGAGGGAGAGGGGCACACATACAGAGAGAGGCAGGGAGAGAGAGAGAGAGAGAGAGAGAGAGAGAGAGAGTTTGCGAAAGAGCACGGCAGCTAAAAACCAATACTCCATCTTATTCCTAAATTTAAAACAACAATTTTATAAACAAATGCTGACTTGTAGAGGCTAAAGAAAGGGAGAAAGCTATCAAAACATAGGAGGCCGAGACAACACTGCTAGACCTAAGGATCTCTAGTGAGATAAAATGAGTCGTATAAAAGAAGTACATATTTGTAGTAACGAAAGACGATCACAAACTTAGATCTAGCAACAGACAAGACGAAAGACTGTACAAAATAGAACATGAACATAGTAGGATTTGAACCCGCACCACTCGCCGGCACCCATCGCCTTGCAAGACGAGAAACTGTAGAGGCTAATCATACTTCAACATTACCAAGTTTGACATTTGCACAAACTGCGGTCTAAGTAAGACGGAGTAATCGGTAACAGTTCTAACGTGTCTGGTCATGAGTTGCATTTTTCACTAATGAGGATAAAAGGCCAGGGGTGATCTGGCTTGAGACAGCAAGCAGATAAATTAAAACGTGTTTAGTATCAAACTCATAAATGAAGTTCAGAAGCATGGGAGCAAAGTTTACCAAAATAGAGCATAAAAAGGCCATTGGGGCTAAAGTAAACGTGGGGCTTGTATTGCGTAAATATAATAAAATTTTTATTGATGAAAATAAGTTTTCTTTATCATTTATTTTGCTGGATTTTTTTTTCCTAAACCGTATACGAGTGTGGTCAAACCTTACATAATACTCTTATAAGAAACAATTTTTCTTGTTCCTTTTTCTGAACTCTGTAGAGGAACTCCCTGTTGGTCCCTTATTGTGGTTTTCGTTATTCAGCTAAGATCTGAATGAGCCGATGTTTGTTTACGTGGCGTTGGTGTAATAATGAGAAAAGCATGTCACCTAATGCGAGCCTTTCCGCTGAGACAATGCTGGTAATTAAATTAGACCTAATTAGTATCATTCTATGAAATGAGACGCTTGTTTGATCTGGAAAAGGATTCTGCTCACAGGCTTTGTTCCCATATCTCAGTGGTTCGGTGGAGGAGGGAGAGAGACAGAGTGAGAGAGAGAAGGAGGGTGAAAGAGAGGAGGGGGGAGGAGAGAGACTGAATGGCTGACTGACTGACTGTGTTTGTATCAATTTGAATACTCCGCAGACAGAGAAAAAGAAGGCTGGACAAACCGATAACTACACTTAATTTACTTAGACAGTCCAGTTCTGTACTAACTTGTTTGGGGAAGAAAAACAATGTTAGTTGACCACTGTTCAGTAACAGTACTAACTTGTACCAATAGTAACATCGTGAGATGGTTGACCACTGGTCAGTAACGGTACTAACCTGTAGCAACAGTAACAACGTGAGACGGTTGACCACTGGTCAGTAACGGTACTAACTTGTAGCAATAATAATTAACAGCGTGAGACGGTTGACCACTGGTCAGTAAACGTACTAACTTGTAGCAATAGTAACAACGTGAGACGGTTGACCACTGGTAAGTAACGGTACTACCTTGTAGCAATAGTAACATCGTGAGACAGTAGACCACTGGTCAGTAACGGTACTAACTTGCAGCAATAGTAAGTAACAGCGTGAGTGGCGTTGTCCTCAAGCGCGGACAGTTGGGCTGTTTTGAAATAATGTTCTAGCAATAACACAACACGATGCTGTAATGAACTGAGCCGCAGAGACGTATCTCAGTGAGATTGATTGATTGAAGGGTATTTTTACAAGCCCAATTCCACTTCAAAGGTGCTCTCAGGGCTTGGGTCCCATTGACAATTTACATGCTGCCACCCAGAGACTAGCGGGGATACCATGACTTAGCCTCAGCCGGTCACATTATAGTATTATACTGACACCGACCCAACCAGTAGGGCCCGGACTGTGCTCGGCTGTGTTTCGAACCCGCGACCTCTTGGCCACGGAGCGAAGCCACTACCAACTGAGCTATCTAGGCCCCTATCTCAGTGAGTCGTGGAAACTCCTGTCAGTGATTTTCATGGACATTTTTATTATTTCGTAGTTTTCCTTAATTTGAACGCAGAAATTGGTCTAATCCAATCTAATCCACTTATTCAGTCGCAATTTTTGGCGTGTTTTTTTACTTTTTATATCATTGTTATAAAATATTAATTACCACATTTTCATAATTTTGTACGGATTTCGTTTGTGTATTACGCACTTTAAAGTGGCTATGGCGCCCACCCTACCTCTTGAAAAAAAGGCTTTTGATTGTGATAATTTTACTTCAACGAAACGGCTTTTCAATGCTTTTTTTAACCCATCAGAAAATTTGATACCTATCAATGAACCCATGCTTTCAACTTAAGCACCCACCTTTTACCTCTTTATTATTTCTTGATCAAGAGTATTTTCCGTGTAGATGATGAGTATAGAGGAATGAGGTTACCGCCATGCAGTTCCTTTGTCCGTCGTGTCATGAATATTCGAGATCCGCACC
>BMAT01003598.1:53077-63650 GCA_019649035.1 Elysia marginata
ATTATAATTGTCAAATTACACACATTAGATGTAAGAACTTCAGTTTTTTCTCACCTTCTATCACAGATCTAGCATCTAAAATAGGTGACCAAAAATTGGTTATCATTCCAAGTTCGTGTTTCAAAAAGCTTCATTTTCAAAATGAATATCATAATTGTCAAATTACACACATTAGATGTAAGAACTTCAGTTTTTCTCACCTTCTATCACAGATCTAGCATCTAAAATAGGTGGCCAAAAATTGACTTCCGCCAACTTCGGATCATCAGAATAGTCGTATGTTTTCCCGTTGATATAGGCCTCTCGTTCAGAGCCCCACCAGTTGGACCTGGCATCGATAAAGCCTGTGTCACCTCTGGTCATATTTAAAAAAGAGAAGAACAATACACAAGGTTTGGCACCTTTATTTTTTTTTATACACACATTGTAAGATACAAGAGTTTTAATTAATCTCACTTAGAGAAATTCTTTTCCATACTCATTTTTAAGACAGTAAAGGCTTAAAAAGAGTTTACATGAATTTGATTAATATAAAAATACATATGAAGACTCCAGGGCAAAAACGACAGTAATCACAAAAGTACTCTGGTGCAGAAAATCTATCACATTAAGTTACATTATTCTCAAACAATAGTAAAACACGTTTCAGTAACTAAAGTCTCAGATTAAAAAAACGTGATAAAGTAAGAAACTATAGTGTGGGATTTATCAATTTTAAAAGAGATTTTTTTTTATGTGACTACTGTCGTTTTTCCCCTGGAGCCTTCATATGTATATCAAGATGTTAATCATAAACTATGATCTAATGAAAATAGAACATAATGATATAATCATAAGACAAAACTAAAACCAAATCATTTAAGTGCACCGAGATGAAAGTTCATCCCCTAAACCAACTTGGAGACTCTATACATACTACAGCTTCCTATCTGACTAAACAGAAACCAGACACATTTTGCTCTTTTGACGTTATCTTGCATACCTTTTCTTTGGGTAGGTCTCAATCTCAAAATCATTGAGGTTGTTGACAAGGAAGTTGTGAGTGAACTTCGGTTTGCCAGTTCCGATTTTTATCGTGCTCTCTCGAAGTGCAGTTGCATTGTTGTCGTAGATACCATTACGGGCAAACAGCTGAGATTCTGTACCGTCCTCACTGCAGGAAAGATTTGTATTAGAGAATTTAGTATATTATGTTATGTTTGTTTGCAAAAAGTGAGGCAAAAAGTGCTAATGACATATAGTGGTTGAAAGTCAAGATATTTGTAAAGTTTACACTAATTCTTTCTTTGAAATTGTCCAGATAATTATATTCAAACCTGTGCGTGATTATTTTTTCTTTTTAATAAGCTAGTAGATTTTTTTAATATGGTAAACGCAATATTTGAACAAGAAGAATATCAGTTCTGATTATGAAACACTATCTAAAACTGAAGATGTTGGGCTGTTGCAGAGCACAAAAATCTGTACTGTCCTTTTTAAGCAGGACTGAATTCCATCAAACTTTTTTCTGTTACCTTAAGAACTTTTTTAAACTTACAAGGCATTGTATGCTTTCACTCAATACACGTCATGCTTTAGGTATATATAATCCTAAACTATCTTTTACGTCCCACTGTGTTGTCACCACCTTCAAACATTTTTTTAGTCCTAATTTTTTTCCCAGAACTGCGATGTTTTCACCAATAATAAAAGATGAGAATTTTGAAAAAGCTGGCATCTATATAAAGTTTTCACAAAAGAGTATACTTTTTGAACAAAGGAATGGCTAAGTCCCTTAAGAATCTCTATCAATACCTGTTGTATGTATGTAAAATGTAGTGGCCGATGTTGCGTAGAATGTAGTTGTGGGTCAGATTCACAACAACGTCTTTCACGTGCACCACATCTCGGTAGTCGCCTGTGAGATCAGGTCATAGAACAAGCGAGGTCGGGCTTAGTGCATGAAACAGCTTCATATCTCATTATTACTTTGTGAATAAAATATGTAAGGAACCAACTTATAACTTCAGTTCAATTCAATTTAGGTGATTTATCAACGAAAGCGACAAATGATAGTTCCAAGTGTGTTCATTTTCTTTATATATAATTATTCTATCTGCATTTTTTCTAACAGACAAGAAAAAAATGTGTACAGCATAATCAAGAGTTTTTGTAAGGTAAACTTGGTGCTTCTTGTAGTAAAAAAAACATGAAGACATCAACTGACAAATTAATTTTGGTCAACTGCAATAGTCGTAAGTATTAGTAGAAAAGCTTTTAAAAAATGAACTAGAGCCGACTGATCAATTTATGAGACTGAAAGGTTTGACAAGGTAACTACTACTATGCTACTATTATGCCTTCTTGGGTAAAAATTTAGACAGTAAAGTTATCTTTTTATGTGAATGTTAGTTAAAAGAGACAAAGTTTGACTCAAATGGCATCATACTGGCACTGTGAAAAAAATTAGTTGGTTTGAAAAATTGCTGAACATTTCATATTTTAATTCCTAGACGATGCAAACAAAAACAAAACCAAAGAAAATAAAGCTGACAGAAAGATAGGTAACATCTTACAGTGTTTTGTATAAGGTGGCAAATGGCATTTAAGCAAACCCTAGACAAAACCTTGATTACCTGCTGTGTAATTGTAAATGTAATTCTGATGGAACATGAGCCCTTGGAAGTAATGTCCTGAAATGTTGAGGGCTTCTCCGTTCACGCCAAAAGCAAACACGTTATTGGTGATGTTGCCTCGCAACGCAGCGTGCATCGCGGCTGTGTGGGTGTACAGGTACATTCCTCCGCTGTTGTGAGATATCTGGCAATCACAGAGATGAAATTGAATTTAAAAAAAAAATACAAAACAAGCAAATACCAAACAAACTTGCTGCAGTCACAAAATCAGGCGCAGCCAAATCTCCCACATTGTACTAAAGCTGGTAGGTAAAAAATAAACTAGCCTCTGCTGGCTATTTTGTGGAGTTACGAGTACTTCCAAGGAAACCTCATAACTCGAGTCTCTTGGAAATGAAAAAAAAATTAAAATTAAGCTAATTTGAGTTGTATTCAAAGAACCTGGCTTGTTTATCAGTCAGTTATTTTTCTCTACTTCACATAATAGCACTTTTGTCTCTCATGCATACCTTGCTAAAACAAACTGATGTCTTGGGATTAGACATCACTGGGTGTGTTCAGGGATGTGAACTTTGTGTGGAAATTTTGTTTTCTTTACTGCAACAACATAATCCTTTGATTATTTAGATATGTTAAACTGCTAGAAAACAGAATGAAAATCTTCTATAAACTTTAAATTCAGAGAATTGGACTTAAATAACTTCAAATTATGAGTTCAATTCTAACAAAGCTAAAGAGGAAACAAGAGCCTCAGACAGCTTCAGATTTAGACAATTTGGAATTACCAGACTTCGGTTTTAGAGGCTCTTACTACAATAACAATTTGGAATTACCAGACTTCGGTTTTAGAGGCTTTTACTACAGTTTGGAATTACCAGACTTCGATTTTAGAGGCTTTTACTTGACGTATTCATCTTTATTTAAAAAAAAACTAAAAAGATGTACAAATCAGTCTGAGATATGATTCTGAAGAAAGAACAACAAAGATGGACAAACAGAGCCAGAACAAAATATTACCTGGTTATGTGAAAATCGGAAGCTGATGGTGCTTTGCAGGTGGATATCAATTGTCGGAGGAGATGTGAGGTTAAGGATTGGTCGCCCGTTCTCAGCCATCCAGCAGTGCTCTGTGTACAGGGAAGGGGTTGTCTCCCCTACATTTTTGTAGCGCAATGCTCCACGTTCATTACGACGGATCTCAGCATGATGAATCTTGTGGCTAAACTTGTTGTCTAAACCAGGGGAAAGAACAACGTCAGGACAACAGAATGAAATTTTTAAAAAAGAGAAAATATAGCAGTGGGCATTTTAAGTCCGCTAACTTCCAGCTCCTTTAATAAAAGATATGTTGCAATTAATGTGTCCCTAAACATCTTGGTTCTTAACTTTGTGAACAAATGAAAACTATTTAAAACCTGCAAAAGTTTCATCCAGATCCAAAAAATAAAGTAAAATTGTTTTGAGCAAACAACGGTTTCTTTTGCAGGCATTGTTTATGCTTTGGTTTTAATATTTTATATAGGTTCTAGAAATTAGCTGGCTAAAAAGGTGAAATTGATGAAACTAAAATTGAAGAATAATGAAAGGAAATCATTTTAAAGAAGAGAGAAACTGCAGAAATTACATTGAATGGAAATAAATTTCCCATTAATAAAAAGATATCATCTTGTATTTTATGACCTTTTAACTCTCAGTGGGTACACTAAAAATCTGAATATTTTCAATACCTATTCATTGACTCATGGGTGAACTTTAGGGTACACTTTTTAATTTTTAGTTCTAAAGTTTGGTTTTCCATTGAGAAAAAGTAGTAACCCTTGACATAAAATGCTCATTATTATACAAAAAACAGAAAAACAAGACAATAAGTCATGAAGTAAAATTGTCCAAACTGGCAAGCCTGTCAAGAGTCAAAACAGAAACAATCAAACAGCTCCCAACCTGGATAGGTAAGACCCGCAAGTGGCAGACGCACAACCTCGGCTATGAAGCCGTAAGAGCTGTGCCCGACCGAGGCGTGGACGTGGACGGCCAGAGAGTCGCCCGTGCTGCGGTACAGGGCACCGATGTCTTGGCTAGAGCTGTTACTGACCACACGAGCCAGCAGACTCGACTCCGACACAAACGCGCCATCAAATATCTCAATGGCGTTTCGGGAAAAGTCGTCGTGAAAGAGGTTGACCTGGAGCAATCGCAGACCGACACCTTTGCGAGGGGCTCTGGACATGACCGAGATAAAGACAAATAAAGCATGTTTCTCCCCCTTTACAATAAGGTGGGGTGATTCCTCTCTTGAAGAAAATCCACCCCACCCATCTCCTAAATGAGTATTAATCAACACAAATAAACAGCAACAAAAAACCTGCGCATTATGTAAAGGAATTCTAATTATCTGGTCTTTAAAAGTCGACTAGTTTTTCATGGAAGTCTTATTTTATGTCCATATTTGTCTTTCTTTCTTTCTTTTCCCTTTTTTTTGGAGGGGGGGGGGGGAGATTTTAATAACAAAAAAAACTGATTTCCCTGACATTGGTGACTTTCAATTTCAAGCCCTGAATCAAAACAAATTGACCAGAGTTCTCACCTTATTATCTTGACACAGTCTCGGACTTGCGGCCCATACTTGTATAACAGCAGAGCCCTCGTGTCCACCTCAATCTCCTTCTCTAGACGGCACATGTCCACCAGACCGTGGACGTGGTAGGGCATCGTACTCGGGCTGTTAGGCAGAAAGCTGGACCGCCGCTCGCTCGACTCCCCGTTAAGAACTAAAATGTTGATACCAAAGCCAAGATTTCCCGTTATATTCTGTAGCTCGATGTCCAAATTTTGGCGAGGAGCAATTATGTCATATCCGTTATCAACACAGGAACTGATGTTGATGTTTTCAAATTCAGGCGTGACGTAAGTGGTCTGAATTGCCCCGACTTTTTCTCCGTGTAACATTCCGGCACCTTCGATATCAGCATACGTCAGGCTAGAGCGTTTCCTTCCAATATCAGCCTCTAGTGGCTTCTCTTCAAAAGAGTCCTCCGCAAACCGTATATTCCCCCAGTACTCGAGGTCGGGACTCAGGTTTCTTTTGCCGCAGGTGATGAAGGTGTAATTGGCCGCGTATATACAAGACATGAGGTTGTAGTTGTAGCGAGTTATGCATTGGCGCAAAGAATTTTCATCCCCTCGACAGTGGTACGAGTTAAACCAAAACTCCTTGCGAAAGTACATGGGTTTTCCAAAGATGTAGTGATCATAAAGGTGAGTGAATCTTACTTGGACGTTGATCGTCTCCATACCCAGGGCACGGCAAACAACTTCTGCTGTCTTCTCGTTAAACTGGCTGTCACACATGAGGTTCCAGGTTCTCGTTGATGTGTTGTAAAGCTCTAAGAACCCGGCATCCTTGAAAAGAGTTCCCGCTCCACGGAGACGAACTCCCACTTGGGTATCAACTTCTCGTCTCTCCCTCATTGTACCTGCATCAGACGGACTATCAGATAAGCTTGCTGATCGTGCTACTCTTGGGAATGGAGTGGTGGACGGCTGGATGGGTCTAAACTTGATTCTGCTGTAAGGAAGTCCATTAGCAACGAGCCGCCCAAGCACGAGGATGCCCACATTAGGTTGGAACTGCAAGTCAGCACCCGGTGGGATTGTGAGGGTAATGCCAGGCATAATTGTGAGGTCAGAGACTACCACAAATGGTCGTCCTGTTTCCTGGAGAATGCGACTCTCATCTACTCTCCCGCCTAAGTGATACGGATCCAGTTCAAACTTGTCGGGTAGACCTGACGAAGGCCTAGAGTTTACATCCCTGCGAGTCAGGTACGGAAAGTAGTCCGCAATCACATAGTTGTTCCAATCATCAAAGTCGAAAATCCGCCGTCGGATGGACAGCTCATCAGTTGCACCCCAGTAATTTAATTTCACATCCATGGGGTCACCAAAGGTCAGGCTCATGACGCCGGCCACAAATTCATAATCTAGGTCTCGATTTTCTAGAATGTTTCTGTTCCCTTTCATGCTCTGGAGACCCTTGACGGCAACAGCAAAAGTTTTTGGACTGTAGGAAGCCCCAGGAGGAGTTGGTCCTGTGTAGATATTGCCAGTGATCTCATTGAGATGAAAAGTACCTTGAACGTTTCCATAAAACTCGTAATGACTGTCTATATCAATGTCAATTGCAAACCTGCCGTCATTGTTTGTGATCAGATTGCTGTTAAAGGTCAAATTTTTCTCCATACCTAAGATCGCCACTAAACCCATGCGGCACTTATTGTCGGTAAATTGGTTTTGCACCACACTGACTTCTGCATAGTAACCGGCAACCGTAAAGGCAAACTCGTCGTTGTTTAGAAATCTTGAGTCGGTCACTTTGACCTGGTGGACCTCCTTGGTATCAGAAGTTGCTTCGTTACCGCCGTTACCGCTTTCTTCTTCATTGACTCTGGGCACCTCGATCTCCAGGCCACCTTGTGAAGTTCCCGAGACTGTGAGGTACTTAATTGTCCACTGCCACACGTTATTGGCAAAGTCCACGTGGTTGTGCTCGGCCAGGAGGCCCACCTTGTTATTGATCAGTTCCACTTTGTCCATGTTGTAGGAGATCTTGGCTAGGCGCTCGGCTTGCGTCATGTCTGTGTAGGTGGGGATGTAATCTTCATGGAACTTCGTCACACTGGGCATGTGCATGGCATGCCGAGAACTGTAGAAAATTTTCACTCTCTGTAGGGAAAAGATACAGAGCGAGTTGTCAACAATTTTTATACTTATATCTCCTCTATGATACATATTAAGGAGTAAACCTAAAAACATACAGTGAACGTTGTCATTTTCTTACGTTGGCCTCATTACCTGGAACAAAATTCCAACGTCAGTGAGGCAGTCCCCAACACTGGAGATCTTCAAAAGGAGACTGAAAACTTTCCTGTTTCAGAAATTTTAAATCTGTGTCCGTTAAGTATCCCTGCTGATTGACCATTCTTTTTTCACTTTTGACATCATATTTAGGCGCATGCGCGTGAGATAAGGTGTGTGCGTGTGCGTGTGTTCCGTGTGTAATTTATGCGTGCAAGCATGTGAATGTGAACATTGATTTTCCTTCTACGGTACTTTTTATATCATTTTTAAAGATGTTATGCACATAGAGCATTCTTTTTGAATGGGCTCAGCTACAGACTTGTATGCTAGAGCGCATTGCGCACTATAAATTCTATTTTTTATTATTATTATATTCAGTAGACAGCAAACCACATAGTTCTGCACTGCTTAAGAACTAAACCTGAAAGAAGATGTGATACAATAAAGACAGCAGATGATGCATTCACAACCTGGATTGAAAATTTCACTTTAGAGAACTTGTAAACCAGTCATACAATACTCAAATGTTGAACCTACAGCTGAGGTTTTTCAGGGCAACAAATAGGATAAGTAAATAAAATAGTTTGCCCTCATTTCAGAAACAAAGAGTTAAAAATCGAAAGTGGAAAAAACTTTTGTTCACTTCCGGTGTCTACAGATTATAATTTGTGCCCCTTGAAGCTATTAAACAAAGAATAGAGGCAGCTAGACCATGAGACCCCTATAGCCCCAATACCCGTATTCTCATGGGTGCCACACTTGCCCTTAACTCTTTAACCATGGATTTATTTCATACTTCTGCGCGTAATTTTTTTAGATCTAAATCTAAGCCTAGATCTACATATGCTGTTGTAACTTCTAGATCACTGCAAAAATCGCTAAAAGAGTTAAATCTAGCTTCTCTTGGAAGTTCAATCTACTATAATCAACTTCCTGGGTCAAACTATTTCATAGTTTTATTCGTACATCATCTTTCTCCTCTTCTTAGTTATGATTATACATCGGACGCTGGCAACCATGGATATAAAATGGAGCACTGCGGACGCTGACAGTGTCCGGCCATTGTTTTTAGAGTTAATGGGGCAAAAAGAGCTCAAAGCCAGCGACTCAAATTATGTCCTGCAAGAAGTCAGCACCAGTGAGATGGCACTGCTCAGCTCGCCTCTTATTCAAAATTCTGTTTTATCACAAGACTGGAAATAAAAAAAATGTCATGGGGCTACTTGCTAGAGAAGCAAAAATTGAGGGAAATCTTCAAGTCATTTAACACTTTTCTCTTTTTTGTAGCTTCACCTCAAAATCAATGGTCTCTTCGCGATGCCTGTGGAAAAGTTCCAGCCGCTGATTGGAAGGGCTGTTGTAATGTTTGGTTACTATCCCTTGGTCGTTGCTTTCAAAACTTGTATTCGTCAGTCCGGTACGCAACACAGGAAGGCCAGCTCGCACATCAGCTGCAGAGAGACAAAACATTGAGGCATCGTTCGGTTAGATTAATACGTCTGCTGAGAAAAAAGAAAACCTCATACGCCTGGAGTTGATTGTATTTCTAGAATCTTCAGGAAGACAAATATTTCTACAATTTTGAAACAAGTTATAAGGAGTAGGTTTTTTTTATTTTTGTTCTTCAGCACAAAAAAGATGTATTTTAAACTTGAAATCGGCATGTGCAAAATTTGATATTACATTAGGATTAAAGGGATTCCTATAGTTATGTAAACATGTGTTTTATTTGCCTTGAGAAACCCTAGTGAAGTGCTCAGAGTATTTCAGCAGATTAACTCTTTACCTACTGACCTATTTCATGTGTTTAGACTGCCATATTTAAATCCATATCTAGAGCTAGACCTAGCTGTTGGTGTTGTCATTTTATTGTTTGCCTTTTTAACACAAAATAAGACTTCAAAAATCGAGCTAAGTTAGAAGCAAACTTTCTAGTTTGTGCCGATTTCACTGAAATTTTGTTTCACATGAACTCCAAGATTTCATGTTACAAATTGTTACGTAAAAAGTTGAACCAGAGTAGGAAGGAAACAAGACTTCTACCCTATGTCAGTGACCCAATCTATAGGCACACAGTAGGCTGGGAAGTATATTATGAGCCTATGATTTGGTGAGAAGAAGGTAAAGAGTTAAGCTCAATGTAAGATAACTAAAGGATCTTTGCTTTACTCTAACTTACTTTGCAGCACCACAAAGGCGAGCCTGCCTGACCGTTGTCCATTGACTACAAGTTTGATGGTGAGGGCTGATCCTTGCGACACGATTGGGAAGTCGACCAGGTCCTTCTCTATCTCCCACCTCTTAATACCAGGGCTGCTGATCAAGTTTCGACGAGAGTCAAACACGGTAACTTTCTCCTCACTCTCCACAGGGAGATAGTCCAGTACCTGCAAGGTTCAAGTCAATTTAGTTGGGCTCGTTTAAAAGGCTGTGTATGCAACAAGCAAAGGATAAAGATAGAAGCAGTTGAATTTGAAATTTAGACTTTGTTACATTTCATATATAAATTACTTCAAAGCTCAAGATTCTTGTATAATTTAACACAAAAAAGGGAAGCATGAATTTAAAAAAAAGATTATCAAATTTTTTTTTTTTGCTTAAATGCCCAGAACATCCATAAAAAAATGTACTAAAAGTGGTAAAGGAGACAAAAGCATAGAGAGAAAGTAACAAGACTAAAATAACACAGGTTCTCAAACACTTATAATAGCTGAAAGAAATGAGTGTCACAAGTTCATTCCTCTGCATCTGACTCAAATAGCCGCGTACCTGAAGGGCTAGTTTTTTACTGCTTGGAAAACTCAGGATTTCTACGATGTACTCTTTCCCTGTCTCTTTCGCTTGCCCAGCTGAGCAGATTAGGAACATCATCGGATTCGACATCGTCAATTTACGCTGTGGCTCCGCAAACATGTCTATGCGGCGGGCTGGGTAGATCATATTTCGCACCAGCAGGGCGTCATATTCAGTGAAAAACGGGTCGTACATGAAGCCTGCCTTTCTGTTGTACAGGAACTTGGAGTGCATCACCTGTTGAACAGAGGAGAAAAAGGAGATAAAAAGAATATCCAGACAATACTGGGTTTTTATGCTCATTCATC
>BMAT01003598.1:108969-121808 GCA_019649035.1 Elysia marginata
AGATGACAATCACCCAACTTGAATTTATATTGACAAAAAGAGACAAAACGAAAAACATAGAAACGTTTCGCCTGCAATGGCTTCGTCAGTCACAGACATACAGTATGTTTCTATGTTTTTCATTTTGTCTCTTTTTGTCAATATAAATTCAAGTTGGGTGATTGTGATCTTTATTTTACTATTTGTATACATAAGTAAGACAACTATATGCTGATATGCCAAGTATATTTTGCTATTGGTGATATATATCTCTTTTCAGGAAGGTTGCCTGGGAAGAATGAACTTTTGGAAGGGGCAGATATTGAGTTGACTTCGTAAGTAAATGACAAGTTTTTTTCTTGTCAGAATTATAGTTCTGTCCTTTTACAATCTGGGTTGCTTTCAGGTCTCTTAACAAAGAAGTATATGTACAAATAAAATTTAACCTTTTCCCAGCTGAATGGGCAACCATGAATTATTTGTATAGAAGAATGAGTTTTTATCACAACTTATGTCTTCATATAAATTCAAGTCTATTTCTATAACTAGACCCACTAAAAGAGCTTAGGCTCTATGAACTGTAAACCAATTTGATTTGACTGTAACAAGAATTAAACTCAGAGATTATTCTAAAAATAGTCTTGTCCACTGCATATATTAAAAATTTTTACTTGAAACAATTTTAGGGTGAAACTTAGTTAATTGAGAAATTTTTTGCCCTTTACTTTATTACAATCTAGATCTTGCATGCCACCTGCCAGCCAGCACCAAAGTTCATCTTAAAATGAATTTCCTTCATGCCCATTTTGTTCCCACCTTGCACCTAAGATCTAACATTCTATCTAGTTTAACTGCATGAGAGTGACACTATTTCCACTGGTTACGGGAAAACGGATCAAATTGATTACGAGAAATTCTGTGGATTAAAAAACAAAACAAAACAATATCAAAGATTTTGAGTGACATGCATGTAACTGCAGTTCTTTTTTTACCTTGCCCTATTATATTTGTTTACATCCATGCTTTATTTACTGAGGGGTGAGTTTATGCAAAATTCAGGATCCTTTGTTTTGCTTGTTTGGTTCATTATAGTTTTAAGTTTTCATACTCATCGGTGGTGGACAACCAGTTTTAAGTTTCATTCAGTATGATTTGATTAAAATTAAAATTATGTTATACCGATGAATGACTTGGTAAGATTAGCATATCAGGTTTTGATGTATTTTCTATGTGAAGGGCCACCAGGGTAAATAAGGCACTATTCGGAATTCTGACATCTTGATTTAATTACATTTCCTAAATCTGTATTTTACGCTCTTTAAGAGGTTGTAAATATTATAACTCTAGCAGCTTATGTAAGTCTTGTTTTGTTTTGTTTTGAAAAAAAAAAAGAAAATTATTTGCTATTTATCAAATTGCTAAATTTAAAGAGCTTTAACTCAAAACTAATGTGAGTGACCTGTGTCTGATTCTCCCTGGTTGCTTCACACATATTATTGTTGATAGAAAAAAATTAATATCTCATTTCTGACCTCACTAAACCAAACTGATATAGCCATGTATTTCAGCTGTAGCATCTCTCACTCGAATCAAGGGTATGTGGCTGTTGTGTAGGAAAAAAACATTAGTTTTTTTTTCTTATGAAAAATTTGTCTTACAATCTGTCTGAATCAGTCTTGTGTTGCTGAGTTTTCCTTTGAAAGCACTGATGATGTTTTGATAATAGATCTCTATAATATTTGCTGAGCCTCTCACCATCTAAAGGTGGATGAAAAATTTTGTTCATTTTCTTAATTCGGTGTTCCAGGAAAACCCTTCACATTGGTCAAAATTCCTATATTAAAGTAATAAACATTTGTGATAGAGGAGAATTTCTGACTGTTTATGTTTTTACTTGAGTTCCCCAGATACACCTTTTTGAAAGTGATTAAGAAAAAAAAATTCTAGTGGAAAATCTCTATTGAATGTTCAAGCATCATATTCAATCATGAAAAGGCCAAGTCCATTAAAACAAACAAAAAGAAAAAAAAACTTTGCATTAAACTCAGTCATAAAAACCTGTAATTATAAAAATTCATAGTTTATACTAATAAAAAACTAGTTGATACTGATGCTGATAGAGAAAGCATAATTTCGTTTTGATTTGTAGTCCTATATCTGTAAACTCTCTATGTGCGTCTTCCTGGAGCACCACTCTCATGATAGTAATGATTAAAGATTGTAAAAAAAAAAAGAATGGTGCTTTTCAAATCAAACTTCAGCCAGTCATCTGACCCACAGGTTTTTATACATTCTCATTCATTTTTTAAAAACCTTTTCCCCCCCTTGACATTTAAACGATATTCCGTTCATTATTTCAATTTTATTCTAATTGACTTCTTCTGGTCACACAGTTTTTGAATGTTGCCTTATTTATTTGAATTTCCTTTACACTTTTCAACAAGGACAGGATTGAAAGAGAATCACTATTTTTCTTTCTAAAAGTTTACATTGTAAAGTTAACTCATGTCTTATCTGCAGTCGTTTGGATGCATTGGAACTGCACGCAAGCAGTAGATGTGCAAAGAAAAACCGAGCACTAGCCCTAGCTCGAACATAGCTGTGGTAAATCGTAATTCAAGTAGAGATCTCCAGTGTCAGTATGCTGTTTAGTGTCTTTGACCTCAGATAGAAGCAATGTCGCTTGTCATTTGTCTTAATGTCATCAGTTTAGACCTGGGTAGATTGCAATTAGTAGCGTCTTCATTGTCTCCCCTCTTTAATGTCTCCGAACCTAAACCTAAAGGGTATGCTTAAGTAAAAACTTTAGGAAAATTTAATCTAAAAGTCTGAGACCTTTTGGAGATGTTTTGTTTCATTTGTTTTTACCTCTATGTTGTGACTTACCTTGCTTCTAATCCGTAGTTGATTTGGCCTCTTGGTCTATCGTTGTTTTTATTTCTGAATTATTTTTATAGTAAAGAGAGGCCTTGTTGAAATGTGGCTCTCGTATACATGCAACATTGTTTGTTTGTCATTTTAGTATTATTTGATTTATTGTCATCCATGTCCAAGTTTTTTTTGTTGCTGTAACTGACTATTAAGAGTTTTTAGACATAACTAAGTCGGTATTACCTCTTTGGGCTTCTTATTCTTAAATTTTTTTCTCTTGCATTCAAACTTAGGCTTCAAGCTCCTTGTTGTTGTGATGTGGCTCAGAAAACCCTCTTTTCTGTGCTTTTCTTTTTGTAAATTTTTTTTGATTGTTTTTTTACATTCTGTGGAGAAAAATATGCACTTCTAGAGAACGCAATGTTTTCATTTTTATTTTTTTCATCTTTTCATTTCTCTTACTCTTAGGTCTACAAATGCCATTAAAAAAGTAATAAAAAAAATCGTTTTCCTAGAATACAAAACCAAGAGCTATTAAAAATATCTTATGTTTAAACCATTCTATTGTTTTAGAAGTGACTGAAATAAAACTTAAAACATTCAAAAGTTACATTGTTATTGAAATGATGATCTCCATATGCCCTAATTTCACATTAATACAAACCCTTGCCTTGCATAAATAGAATTATTCTAGGAGTAAAATGTGAAACTCCTTCATTTAAACACTGCTTTACCTACCACACTTGCAGAACTCGTCAGAAAACACCAAGGGTATGAAGTAACAGTTTTTCTGTACCTTTTTTTTTTTTTGAATAAAATTATTACATAACACAAATTACATGTACTTAGTCTATTTTTAGTTATTTAACATAGATGCTACAATTTTAATGCTTGTCAATTTATTTATATTGGTCATGGTTATTAAAAACATATTTTAACCGGTTGCTTTGGCTAGAAGATTAAACCAAAGGCTGTACTGGGAAACTGTGAGCTATGGTTTGGTGTCCCGGAGAGCGAATTGGGAAAAGTTTTATAAAAGTTGTAAATCTTACTTTTTCAGATGGAAAAAATTATTTCATGTAAATAAAAAGAGCAGTATTGTTTTTCATCTTTCTGGCTTCTTTTGCTTTCCTGTCTGTCTCTATGTCTCTGTCTAAGTACTCGCAATTTTTTCCCCTCCCCTTGAAACCATTGTTCTGCCTTCACTTAGACTTAAGAAGAGCACACAAAGTGCATAGTCTGCTGTTCAGTGAAAATTCTTTGTTTTAGATTTTTTTACAATTACAATATTCTTATTGATGTTTCAATATATTTTCGGCATGTTGGAATTTAATAAAAAGAATAATGATCAAGTGTAACAAGAGATATACATATATATTCATATTTTCAATGCAATCCTTCATCCAGGGTTATCAATTTGTGTGTTGTAAAATCAAGTTTTATTTTTTTTTAAATTCATTTGCAAACTAGGGGCTGTATTCGTCTTTGTCATGTTAGTTCTGTGAAATATAGGCTGATCTTCCATTTGATCAATAAACCAAATAGGCCTAGATGTTTACCTGGACCGATTCCCCCCCCCCCCCAAATGCACTTATTTTCTATGCTTCTCTCCTGGTCTAAAAATTTTTGCTACTGCTACTGCTGTTTGTTCTGTGGACTGACACCGAACATGATCGAAATTTTCTCAGAGAAGCGGAACCTACATCTGATCGGCGGGTGGTAAGAGTAACCAGTAACTGAGAGTTTCCTTTTTTGCTCTTTTTTATTTCTCACTCACGACTTGTAAACAATTTGAACTATTACACTACTCCCTCCGTCAAGTTTCTTTCTTCCCATCTTCATTCCTCTCTCCTTTAAACCTGTTTGTCTTCTCCTGGAGTTGAGAAAGAATGAGCTCACAAGTCACATGAATTCCTCCCCCCTCCTTCTATTTCTCAGTGGTTTATTACGATTGGTACAAATTCTATATGCACGTATACCCTTGTGAGAAAACACAATGCAGCCTGGGAACATCCGTTGTTGGTTTGTAGCGGTACCTCATCTCCCACAAGTGGTTGTACCATAATCACAGTATTAACGCTGTATCAAATTTCACTCACAGTTCAACCTAGAAAGGTAGTAAATCGATGACTTGGGGAAAGAGGAAGAACTTATTTGGCAAGTCTGGTGTTTGATGAAGTTTTTTTTTTCAAACCTAGAGCCCTAGTCTTTGAACTGGTAGTTGCATTATGTTTATGTCAACAAGGTGAACCATTGATTGCAGCAGACAAGCTTCTAAATCTAATGCTTTTTTTAAAAATAAAAGTTGCAAACCTCTTCAACGAGGTGGTGGAATTCTTCAAAAATTAGTTTTCTTTTAATTGTGCTGTGAGCTCAAAAAAAAATTTCCTCAGTTTGAGCCAGTAAAGCATCATAAGCATCAAAGCATTAACAGTTCTGCTGCTGTTGCAACCATCTTGAATGGAAAGAAATCACAACATGTTGCGACGAGCTAGTGAGAAGAATTTGTGAGCCACTCAGTTTGAGATTTCACATCACATTCATTCAATGGTGCAGTGCGTTGAATCGTAAGGGTAGGATAAACTTTGATAGTGGGCCTGCTCTATCTTGACTTTTACTCATCTACATATCTCTCTATTCTTCTCTCATCTGTGACCCCTGCTCTCTTTCTATTCAACCCCTTATTTTATATCTCACTCTCCTCTTTCATTTTCTCTCTCTCCTTCTCTTTCTCTTTCTCTGGCTCTTAACTATTTTACCCTCCCTGCTCTCCCTCACTATCTCTCTTTTATCTCACTGTCAATTCTTTTTCTTTTCCCATTATTAATTGAAGACTTCTTCAAATCTTATTGTTTACACCTTATACTTAGATTTGTTTCCCTACAATATGCCACACACCTTTCTTTATCCCTCTCTCACCATAGATAAACTACCGTACAATCAGTGCAGATGTGTCAGGTGTTGCATCTTTTACTTAAAAATCTTCAATACTGGTATTTTGACCTAAGTATTTTAGCTTAAAAAAAAAAAATTGCTAGACTTTATTGCCGAGTTTTTAAAAGACATATAAAGAACTATTAAAGGGAAGACTTTTTTTGAACGACGTTTTTGTTTTTCCAAACTCAAAACCCAACACTCGACTCATTTGAACTGGTTGCAAAACCTTATGATATTACAACGCAATCATGGTATAAATATCTCACTAAGATCCTCTTTACAAAGACTTTATGCTTTAATTCTTCTACTTAGCCTTTTTATTTTTACAAGTGCTTTTTCACTAAGTTCTCGCAGTGTGGCTGTTCACTTGCCAAATGTTTTCACTAGATCTAAGTGTGAATGTTTTAAGCGTGATTAATTAAGGTGCCTTATCTTTGAGAGGAAAACCCAACTGATTTGGATCATCGCATTTTCTTTCACATTGCTTCCAAATCAGAATCTCAAAAATTTATTTTCCTCACAATGTAACGTTGCTTTTACATTTCTGGTAATTGAAATTGAACAGATTATTTTTATATTTCAATGACCAAGCATTTCTGAATCTAGCAGGGCCTATATTTCAGAATTTTTGTCCGTTTTTCTAAATATTTGTATGAAGAAAGTTAGACACTCAAGTCTTTTACATTGAGTCTTTTTTTTTTTTTACTTGTAAAAATTTGGTTTATACTGCTTCTTTCCATGTTAGACTCTCAGCTTGACTCTCGTGTTTGACTGTGCTCATAGTTTGAAGTCTAGTTATTGTTTTCTGCCTTTCAAAGAACGCCTTCAAGTCTGTTAACTACTCTTTGCTAAGAGCTGTGCTGCTTTCTCTATGCGTGCGTCCTTTTTGTTGAACTCATAACAAAACATTTTAATTTAAATAAAACTTGAGAATTAAAACTTTTAAAGAAAATACTGAAAAGTATGCATTGAAATTTTTCTTTTCAATTGCTTGAACAAAATTTTTTTTGAGGAATACTTGCTTACCTTAAATTACATGGGATCTAAAAAGTTTTGGAAAGCACTAAAAGGACTTAGCACTTTTTCCACACACACTTAGGGATTCCCAGTATGTCCAGTTCTATTCATTCTTCTGGGGAAATCAAGGAATGCAAAGCTTCCCAGTTTTTCTTCCGTGGTCTAAATTTATGCGCTGTGTCATATGTGAATAATCTCTCGTGCTGAGATAAAGAAGACTCTTAGAAGTTTTAGAAGTTTTGAGACACTTTTTGGGTTAATTTTGTGGCATATTTGAATACTGGCTTATCATATCTATATTTCAAAATTCTTATATTATTTGAAGAGGCTGTACACTAAAGCTTAACAAAGCCAACAGTTATCTATGGCAAACTATCGTTATAATAATAATAACTACAATATTCACTGATTAACATTTTTACACAAAAAAAAACAAAAAAACATTTAGGCCTACATAGAACTCAAAACTGATTTAGCTTAGGGCCTATATATGGCTTCTGAAGAAAGCAGATGCTTTCTTTATAGACCAAAGGCCTCTGAAAATTCAATGACAACTTATAAGTTGAAATCAAATTGGCTTAGTTTATTTGTCTAGGTTCATTTTAAATGAAAGAGTAGAAATCATAAAAACGTTGGTTTTATTTTATTTTACATTTACATTATAATGATTATTTTAAAATTTATGTTCATTGCACTTTAAAAATAAGGATGGTCTAACTAAAGTTACGATAACCTGGCTTTTATAACACAACTAGAGAGTCTTCATATTGTGTCTATCAACATTAGAGACAAACTTGAGTCCATGTATCGCACATCTTTTCCATCACGTTAGAAACAAACTTGATTCCATGTATTGCACATCTTTTCTATCCTGTCATTGCCGGCACACTTGTAGAGATAATGTTCACAATTCTCTTTTTCTTATGTTTGCACGTATGTTGGCAGTCTGTTAGATCCAAACACAAGAACAAGAGAGGGGGTGAAAACGTAACACCAAGGTACAGTTGACGCAGCGTTCTTACTTAGCTGTTCAGTTTTGTTAGCAGGCTCGGTTTATAGTCAATATCTATGAGTTTCTGCCACTCTTCCTATAATTATGTTTGGGTTTACAAATACTCTTTTGTGATTTCAAGATCTGTTCCCATGTTTAGAGAGTTTATAATGGATTTGATTCTTTCACTGCTCTATATTCCTCTCACAGTAGTTTTGTGGCAATGGTTTTCTCGGGAATTAAATGTATCTAAGCCTCCAAAAAATATTATGAAGGATTTTTTCAGAAGCAAAAGTCAGAGAGTTAATTTATGTTGCATTATAAAAAATATAATTCATACTTGAAGTATGTGAGCTTAGCAGTCCAGTTCATCCTCAAAAACTTCTAACTGCTTTTGCCAGTGCAATCTAAGCAGTGACGTCAAGTGCGCCTTCAGGGCAGTGCCACCTTGTTTGCTGTGCCACAGTTTGTGTATCGGTTTTGCTACTCAACAGGGGCTTATTTACAATTTTAAGGTGATTAATATAAATGCACATCAATAAAGTCAGAATTTTTTTTAAAACTAGATCTACCTCCAACTACAAGTAAAACTCAGGATCTTAAAGTACATGTATCTCTTCTGATATATGACTGTAAGATCAGGTAAGTCTGATCTTTATTGAGCCTACCTCAAGAAGTCTTATTTTAGACAATTATGTTTTTATTGGACAAATGCCCGAAAGTGTCCAGTGCAGCTAATTTAATTTGACCTTTCATAAATCAACTTTTACCTTGATTTGACCTATTTAAGTCCCTAATAACTCCTAATGAAATGTTAATAATGCATTTAAATGTGGGTATCTTTGTCCTGTATACAATATGCTTGAAGCAGATACAAAGTTTTTTTTGTTTTTAACAAACTTTTGATTATCTGGTTGTAAAATATTCATTATAGATAGAGAAAGGAAGAGAGAGCTGCCGAAGTGTTGCGAAAGAAGAATTGGGATGCAACACGGCACAAAAGAGAGAGAGAAAATACTAATTAAGTCCAATACTATTTAGATGTGCGGGTGCTTCTTCTGTTTTAGATTCATGTCTTCTGTTGAAAATTGGGAAGTATTGAAATGTTCACATATTTTTCTGACTTGTTTAGTGTATTTCTTAATGTATGACTTCTTCCTTTTTCTGTGGTCAATTTTTAATAAAAAAAAGCTTCATTTTTATTTTTCTTTGCTTTATGTCATTCTGCTTTTACAATAATACACTGCATACCGCTGTTTTTATTTGCAATGTGACTGCTTCAGTAAAGTTTAGTATTTGCCAGTGTATTGTACTTAAATTGTTACTTGCTCTCTGCTTATATTGCTTTGGTATGTTGGGCTAACATAACATTCTTTGTTGTTGGGGTCTATACCTCAAACAAGTTTCCTAGAACAGATATACTTTGGAATTTTTAAAATATTGTTGAAGTGGCCTATATGCTTTGTGTTTTCTGTGTATTAGTTTGATAAACCAATGAACCCAACTCCCTGGCAAGTAGAAATAGTGAGCTAAACTTCATGATGTGTTTTATTTGTATACTGTTCAAGTTCTGCCACACTGAACCTCCTGCATTTTCATACATTGTATTTGCAATATCTATTTTCTCTTCTAATGCAGTGGTATGGATATTCTCTTGCTGTAATCTTTTTTTCTTCCTACCTGACAAATTACGAATAACTATTAATTTAACATAAAAAACGATGTAATCTAATTATATATATACTTCTTTTCTAATTTGGAAAATATATTTGGTCCTTAGCATTCCCTAATCGAAAGCTGTTTGCAATATTAATAATTAAACATGTTTAAAAAAATTTAGAGGGATTAGTGGACTTATGCCTCGCTATACTCTGATTTGTGCTGTTTTTGTTGTTGATTTTTTAAACAACTTTTAGTAGCCTCTTTATCAATCATGTTTGAACAATGAAGTTTTTTTTGTTTATGGCAAGGGAAAATTTTTAAAGTAAAATATTTATACACTGGGACAATACTTTTTGTCATGCTCTTAGTAATATCTTCATGAAAATACTGACAACATCAAACAATTTTAGAAATGTAGTGTATACATTTTTTTTGTAATAACTACGAAAAGAACAGAATACTTAGTGTTACAGCTTTTGAGTGATTATATTATAAAGAAACGACAACTCAGTCAATCCAACTAAGCTGTAGAATGTTTGATTGATCTTTATCTATAAAAAATGAGTAGATAACAAAGGATACTAAATTTAAATATCTTTTCCAATGGCAAAGTAATATATACGTATATGACTAATGAAAGTAAAACAAATATAGTCAAGGATAGGAAGAGTCTTCAAGACAGGATGAGTTGTAAAAATATAGGAATGTGTCAAAAATTTTTTGACTTCAATTGGACCTTTTTGTTCCTATTTGCAGTCCTAGCTTTCTGAAAATTACCTAAGTTTTCTTTGGAATTTGATTGATAAAGATTACTTTATGTACATTAATTTTTGGCGTAATTTCTCGTCAGACCACCCCTAAAAGTTCCCGGCGGCAGTAGTACCGCTGGAGGTGGGGGAGGCAGTCGTCCTGGAAGCTCAACCACGGCACGAACTACGTCAACAACACCTGGAGATGGCGCTGCTTCCAGGGGATCAAAACATCACCAACATCATCATCACCACCACCATAAGGGAGGGCCATCACACAGACAGGCATCTGGTGCCGGAGGGGGTGCCGCGGCCGCTACAGCTGCTATCTCTGCTGCTTCTGCTGCTCCACTTCATAGGACAGCGAAGACAGCTGGCGGTGGCGATACCGAATCAGACTCAGAGTCAGACACATCGACAGAGTCCTCAGACACCAACTAGAATCCTGGTCTGAAACTCAGTGATATTGCGTTTTGTTCAATTAGTTGTAAAAATATCGATATTGCTATCTTTAAAGTCGAGACTGTCTGATTGGGACATGGTAGTGTTGCTGGATTTTGTCTTTCTTACTTTGTAACATATTTTTTCAAATACAGGAAAGTGAGGAGAGAGAGATAAAGATAGAGAGGAGATAGAGAGGGAGAGAAAGAGAGAGAGAGACAGACAGAGACAGAATCTCAGAGTCTCTGAGATTGTAATCGTGTGCTTAGAAAATTCGTCACAGCAATCATATTCTTAATAATTCACGAATTATGAGTGCTTAATGTGTATAATTTGTTATGATATCATTAAAACCTAATCTATATTTACAAAATGATGATGCTTGTATTTATTGTTTAATTTCCATTATCGTCTAATATGCCATTCACTCTTCAAAATTTTAAAACTCAGTAATGAATGTGTTTTTTCACTCTATAAGAATGGCCGCACTCTGTCAATGCCCAGTGCACCATTTTATATCCATGGTTGGACGCTGCTAGCGTCCACTGTATAGTCATAACTAAGAAGGGGAGAAAGACGATGTATGAATACAACTTTGAAATAGTTTGACCCCGGAAGTTGATTATAGTAGATGAACTTCCAAGAGAAGCTAAGTTTAACTCTTTTAGAGATTTTTGCAGCGATCTTGAAGTTACAACCGCACATGTAGATCTAGGCTTAGATTTAGGTCTAGAAAAATTATGTGCAGAAATATAAGATAATTACATGGTTAAAGAGTTAAACTACTATGTCCAACTGGGAAAATGTTATCACCAGTCCTGCGAGTTAATTTTTTTTCAGTTTAGAAAAAATTAGATTGCAACCTAAGACACACAATAGCTGCTATTGAAAAAAAAAGAACCGTTTGTTTCATGTACAATATTTTTTGTCTGCTGTATAGCTGGTTGGCAAAAATAAATAAAGTCTCGCCTGGATATTGTAAACTTTACAGGAACAAAATGTTGACTCAAAACTACATGAATTTTTTTTTTTTTAGTATGGTATACAGTGCAGTACTCTTAAAAATAGGGGGCCTAGATAGCTCAGTTGGTAGTGGCTTCGCTCCGTGGCCAAGAGGTCGCGGGTTCGAAACACAGCCGAGCACAGTCCGGGCCCCTACTGGTTGGGTCAGTGTCAGTATAATGTGACCGGCTGAGGCTAAGTCATGGTATCCCCGCTAGTCTCTGGGTGGCAGCCTGTAAATTGTCATTGGGACCCAAGCCCTGAGAGCACCTTTGAAGTGGAATTGGGCTTGTAAAAATACCCTTCAATCAATCAATACACTTAAAATAAGTTAAATTGAAGTGCTTGTGAACAGTTTAGTCAGTTTGAAATGTCCGAAACAAAATTGGTGAGCTAGATATCTTTGGAATTAAAAAAGTGCAGTGGAATTCTGATAAAGTCAACACCGACCCAAAAATGTGTAGACGCAAGAGTTGACATTAACCATTACAAAAATATAAAGAAGTACAAAATGTGACTGCGAAACAGAGTTGACTTAAAGCAAGAGTTTGCTTTAAAGGTGATGACTTTAAGCGGATTCCACTGTACTCCAGTTATCCAGGTTTAAATTTTTTGGATTGAACTGATTATCTGTAAAACAATGTCAAACAAAAAGAAAAGCTAACAAATGTAGATAAGTGATGTTAAACGAGGTAACTCTTGTTAAACTTTTTAAAGCAACAAGAATAAAAATTTAGTTTGTATGCTTTGTCATTTCTTCATTGTTATTTTTCAATCTGTATTTATGTTTTTCTTTTTTGTCTAATTCGTGCAACCTGAATTTTCTTTTTACATGAAGCTGAAAACTTACGCAGGAAAACTTCTGCTTTGAATGCGGCTGAGTCTGTTTGAGATGAACCCGGTTCATTTACGGTTCAAGATAAACTTCAATATAAACTGCAATTTTGATCCCTTCCTTTTTTTTTTTTATGATGTTACTGCATGATACCATAAACGTAGTCAAGCCCAAAAAGGAGGGGGTGGGGGGTATCTTAACAGTATGGGTGTTGTTACGTCATATTTATGGTCGTCGCGCAAGGTCTCTATTGTTTCATTTGCAGAGACTTAGGCTACAGTTCAGATAAAATCTGAAACAGAAAACCATAAAGGAATCAGAGAGGGGGGAGAGGGAGAGAGAGAGAGAGAGAGAG
>BMAT01003598.1:255459-267927 GCA_019649035.1 Elysia marginata
AGACTTAACTCTAAATCTATAATGCTAGATATTAGGCTGATCAGATGCTAATACCAATTTTTAAAGTCCTTGGTTTGACTCGGCCGGGGATCGAACTACGCACCTCCCGATCTATGAGCGAATGTCTTACCGCTAGGCCACAGAGCCGGTCAGATAGTTAACGAGAAGAATAGAAGGATTGACAAGTAGCTAGGTAGATAGATAGCTGACACGGTGGGGGAATGTTGGCCAAGTGTTGGAATCACAGCTAGGTCTAGATTGCATAACAAGAAAATTACTTGTCCTTAACTTTTAAGTGACATTATATGCCATTTCTCTCTCGTGCCGAAGACATGCAAAAAAATCTTATCAGTCGCCGAAGATCTTCAATTTCTTTTTGCAAGTCAAGGAGTTGAGCCCCATAAATTTTGAACAATACCGGACGCAAAAGACAAAAATACTTGAAAAATTGGAACCCATTTTATTATTTTTACCCGTCACTTAAGCAATACGCTGAAATTTTTCTCAGTCTTTTCTGGTTTTTATGAGCATTCCTAGACAAGCTTTCATGCATGCATAATTAAGTTTTGCATACTTTGTTTTGTTCCGGGCGCCGTTGGTTTCGCCTTTTTGGAGTAAAAATGATTACTTTAATGGTTATAACACTAATTCACTGCTTTGTGGTTGTGCTTAATGGCTCCTATAGACCTACAATTAAATTGCAAAATGTAATGTAGAAGTATTTCACAAAAGTAAACTATGGGAAGTAAGCTGATGATGGCATTACAAGCACCAAGGGCATCTTGATTTCCAAGGGCAGCAAGTTGTATTCTATAAATATGTGGCTGAAAGGATGGGAAAAAAAGAGATATAGAAAAAAGCCCTCCAGAGACCAGTAATAGAGAATGAGATCGCGCGCTGCCAGGAAATAAAAGTATCTAGCCTCAAGTACTTCTATATGCGCAGCAGTTGTTTTTTTTGGTTGCCTTGCACGATCCAAATCCACCAAAGCGCATGTTTCTTGACGGGTTTTTGAGCAGCTGGTCCAGTGACTAAAAAAAATCGTCTGATTGTTGACCTGATGTTTGAGACACGTTAAGAAGACTTAACATTAACCTCAACAAACACTGATGGCCGCAACCATGTTGTTTAAAAACCAGCTTAGCGAGTGAAAGCTGTTAGATGGCATGTTGTCGTGAACTTGAGCTGACGAGATGGTTGGGAAGGACGGCCGCCGAATCTCAGAGCTTTTACACTGTCAGTTTAGTTCTCACGTGTAGCTCCATCTTGTGACTTTAACCTTGGCGATGTTAGAGGTGATTATGACGATAGTGATGACGATGGTGAAGATGATGATGATGGTGTGAGTTGATGTTCTTGAGTAACTCTATCACGTGACTTCAGTAGTGGCTACAGTAATGATGACAATGACGATAGCGATGGCGACGGTGATGATGATGGCGGTGATGATTACGATAAGGATGATGATGATGAAGGTGGTGGTAGTAGTGGTGGTTGTTATCATGTAATTTCAATTGTGGCGGAAATAAAGATAAATATAACATAGCGTTTGCGATGCTCATGATACTAACGGTGTCGATAAAAATAATATTCATGTACCCTTAACATGTAGTTCAACTACGTTTTTTTTACAGATAACTTGACAAAGCTAATCTAAATCTAGCAACACTCATGACCGAATTACGCCCCTGCAACGTAACGAGTTTAGTAAAGCTGTGACTGACATAACTCTAAACGTGACCAAATTAAAAAGAAAAAAAAAGAAAAAGAAAATCAACAACCAACGCACGACAAATCTGTCCCTAGTTGCCTACGTACAGACAGAGCCTCTGAGTGTGCCAGATGCAACAGAAGTTTCTTTACCCACCGTTGATTCGTTCTACTCTTGACTGTAAGACTTGACTTTGTTACAGACAAACACCTGTGATAATATGGAAATGTCTTGATATTTGTATACATATGTATGTGTGTGTATGTCTCTGTATGTGTATGAATGTAGGTCTGCAATACGTAGTATGGGTGTCAGGTAGTTTAACAAGTAGGACGTCGATTCGGTCTTTTACGTTACACAATACATCAAAGATTCTTTCTTCCCACACTACATGCCTTGGTTTTCCAATAAAAGCGGTCTTTTCTCACTTTACAGATCGCCGCAACGAAGGAAGAATAAAATCTTAGCCCAACTTACAAATAGTTTAACACCTTTTCTCAATGTCTTCAGTCTTCACCCTCTCAGTTTTAGTCTCTCCCTATGGGACGCAAACACCGCTCTCCAGGCCATAACGATACTTTAACATGGACCAATAGATCTAAGCTTGTTCAATTAGCAGCAATCTGGTAGTACAATGTAAAACTATGTTGGTTTGGTACAAACCAGGTCGTATAAACGTTAGCTACTTGTATGTACTTGTACGAGAGGCCAGGGGTTCGCGTCCCTGTTTCTGCAGGTTGACCTTTAGTTTTTTAATAAGACTATTCATTCACCTTTCTTTACCTCGAGGTGGTAAATAAGTACCCGACTATAAGCAGTGAAAGATCTTGTGAGTATATTGGAAGTGATGCGCTTTGGCTGCTTCTACTCTGTGAGTTCAGAAGGTAATTTGGTTGGTGATGGCTCGTCGGCGTACCCATGTCCAGCGCTACCAGCATTATTCGGTGAGCCCCTGTATGAAAACAACCCCTATCTTTATTCTATAGTACCAAAGCATTTTGATCTTTTTTTTGTGTTGTTTTCCTGTCTTTGAAAATGCCGAAGTCTCCTTAAAATTTATTAAATACACGACACTCAAAACGTGTATGGGAAAACAAGATTTCACTTAATCCCACCACACCCATCCTTACGAGAACCGTTATGCCTCAGATGTTGCTAAAAGATAATTATTACATTAATAATAGCAATGATTTTAAAAAAAATCCTTGTTTCTAAGGATATTCCAGGCTGGTTTTTTTATGCTCCTAATAGGTTCAAAAATGTCAAAACAGCGCCTGATACGTTCAAAACCGCGAAAAGGTATTCATCGTGCTCCATTTTATTTCCTAGTCTGATGGCATGATATGGCAAATTTCCCACAAAATAAAAACAATGCAGTTGCTGGTGCGAGCCATTTGAAGTTGAAGAAGCTCGATTTTACATAACAACTTCTTTAATCATCTGACTCTATAAGGGTCAATACTTTACTTAAAAGGTTTGTAAATTGAAATGATAATTCGCTATAGAGAACTTTTCGGGTTCCATGTGGGAACTCTTAATATTTTAAAAAGCTCAATAAGGGAGAAAAGTGACCTTCACATTAAAGAAAACTTGACACGCAGCGCCCAGGCCCGAAGGTGAAAACACAGGAAAGTTAAAGCAAGACACGCGAAGCCTTAAATGTAAGCAAAATGGCGACCAAGAACTACACTAGATCTATGTCTAATCCAGACTCTAGATCAAGATGACCGGCTCTGTGACCTAGCGGTAAGGCACTCGCTCAGAGATCGGGAGGCGTGGGTTCGATCCCCGGCCGACTCAAACCAAGGACTATAAAATCGGTGTTAGCAGTTGATCCGCCTCGTGTCTGGCATTATGGATTTAAAGTTAAGTCTGGTAGGCTCGGTGTCAGGATAATGTGACTGGGTGTGGTGTATGCAAGCGCTCCTTACATCACATTGTGGCAGCACGCTTTCATTTGCCTAAAGCGCCGTCTCTGTTATGACCTTGTAGTTGAAAAGAGACGTTAAAAGTCAAACAACCTAACCGAGCTCAAGATATTTTGTAGACCTAGCTCAAAATCTAGATTACATTATTTGATTTATACATGTTTGTCAAATTTTTAGACTCTCAATCAAGAACTCAGAACTAGATCTAAAGTATTTTCCTGCTGAGTTCAATAAACGAAGCGGGCAAAACTATTTTGTTTATGTGTGTTTTTTCCGCCTGCCATTTTTTTTTCAAAGTGTGTGAACTGCTTTTTGAAAAACCCAGTCAATTTGCAGCATAGAATGCAAGATTGCGTCAGACAGTCAAACCAAACGAAGCCTCCTTTTTGCTCACTCGAAAGAAATTAACGATTTCAGTGCAAAGGCCATCCCAGTTGAAACTTACTGTTTTTAAGTGTGAAGACATGAATGAGCTCGTCCTGAGGAGAACGATAAGATGAAAGACTCGCCCCATCTGTCTCAAGTCTCGGCAAACAGCTTGCTGGTTGAGGAGACTAGTCAACCCGCTCGCTGCCTGCTCTAACCTATGATCTGGTTTACCGAGAGTTAGTTTGATTGCTTTGAACTGGACAGCTTAAGCCTTTTAATTAGGACCATGTTTTGAAAACTTGTTGCGAAGGTCTCGGCTGATTTCTCTCTGTGGTGGCTGTGAAGGTTACTTAAGGTCAGAAAGTCGGAGTAAAAAGTTCTTGTACTATTGCAAACCTGAGCTTGTCCCTGCCTGAGCAACGTAAAAAAAATCAGAGAAAATAATGCCTACAGCTATAAATACGTGCAAGTATATTTACCGTCTGTCTCTCTCTGTGTGTCTGTTTATCTGCCTGTTTGTCTGTCTCTGCCTTAGCTAAGGGAAAGCTTACAATTAGTTAACATTTCACTGATCTTAAGTTATTTTTAACTTTATTAAAGTACAATGACTGTTGCGCCTTCCATTGAAAAGACACGCTAATTGGGAACCTATGATAGGAGGATTTCACCACCTGATCCAATAGTCAATAGACTGTTGAAGATAGGTAGGTAGATAGGTAGGTAGGTAGGTAGGTAGGTAGATAGGTAGGTAGATAGATAGGTAGGTAGATAAGTAGGTAGATAGGTAGGTAGGTAGGTAGGTAGGTAGGTATGTAGATATAGAGAAACAGCGCGATGAGATTACGCTGAGAGAACGATAGTTCGGCTATTTTATCGTGCGTTTTTGTCCTTCTGAGACTTATAATCAACTCATTAACACTTTTCTTGGGCTATCATTCTGTCATTCAACATGGACAAAGACTGACATTCTGCAATACTAGAATAATATCAAACAGAAAATGTTAGTAACAAACTGTGCTATGAAGTGCTAGCGATAGCTGACCTTTCGGCGTATAAAAGTCAACACCTGAGGGCAATATAAAACACCTATGAATACTTCCTGATCCATAACGAATTGACAGATTTAAGGTTGAAATGAGCACTGGATTGAAGAAGAGCTCAAAAACAAATCTGGTAGAAAAATGTTTGCCTAAGTAAAAGGCGAGGCTAAGCAAAGACTTTCGTCATGAACTTGATTTGCAAACGTCGTGGCGACTCGTGTACCCTAGCAGTACATGTGGTAACAGATCTTTGTTTTTGTATTGTCATTTCATCAAATTACCGTAACAGGACAACATGTTTTACACAGGTATACAATATTCTCTGTTTACAATTTTTCTGTAATAATCAACAACTTGTACCGAGATTCAATAGCTTACTAGAAATTATTATCATATTTCGTTCCATTACTTATATTTTAACACGCTCCTACCCTTCTGACGCTGGCCGGTTTTTACACTATAAAAAGTTTTTTTTTATTCATTATTGGTTCCAAACATAGAATCCTTAATTTTCTAATGTTAACTTCTTCATTTTTTTTCCAGAGAACGTTTTGTTGGTTGCCTTTGTTCAAAAATATTTTAGTCATGTCGAGACTTGACAACAAATTTTTTCTTAATTACAGATCTTAAGTCAATAAAACAGTTCACTCTCCCGTTGCCGTTTCTTTAGACGGAAAGTTCTCCACTCGCCTAGCGAGGCATCCCGTGGTTTAGTTCAATGAAGTAATGGTTCCTGTGTTATTTGAAGCAGAATGCCATAAACTAGTGGAGACTTAACGTGCCATGATAGAAAGAAAACACTGTTAGACATTAAAGCGCAGATAAAACATAAAAAATATTATTTCTGCGTGATTATAGGGTTCAAATCTGTCTAAAAACTGAACTGAACTTCAAACGCGCTGAGAGTTCTCTACCCCTGGCGACAACATTAAGGGTGCTAGGTGTCAAGTTTCGCACCAGACTTTAATGGAGCCAACTTCACAAAATTCTACAGTTTTTGTGCACCCAGTGAGATCTATAGCCAATTTGATTTACTTGTTAACCATGGGGGGGTTTGTTATCGTTAGCTGGATTTATGGAGATGCATTGAAAAGGAAATGATGTTGAATTTATGCGGAATATGACAAAAATTTCATAAAAAAAATACCGATTAGGGAGGTGGATAGTCATAAAGTATAAAAGACAATAAGGTTAGGCTGTTAGATATAATATATGGAAAAATTATAGTTTTAAAAAAAAGGAAAAAACACCAAAAGTCCTGTTGTGTGAAACAAAATGGATAGGTGGTTAACTTTTATTTTGACTTTATTAAGATAGTCACGAGACTAAGACCTTGTTTCGTGGAAAAACCAAAAACGAAACAAAATAACTTTTACAGCTTAATGATTTTAAGATTGCGTTTTGGCGTTTAAGCATAAAAACCCTCTTAGTGTCTTTTTTGCCCGTGATAATTTGGCAGGAAAACCAACATTGGAGGTCAATAACTCTTGAGTAACTCTAGCCGTAGATTAGATTAGTGAGTTTACCACACTTATTGTTGTTACTTTCCTATTAAATATTTACCACCTTATTGTGGTCCATTCGTTAGATTAGATTATTGACTTTACCACACTAATTGTTATAACTTTCCTATTCAATATTTACAATCTTATTGTGGTCCATTCGTTAGATTAGATTAGTGAGTTTACCATGCTTATTGTTGTTACTTTCCTATTAAATATTTACCACCTTATTGTGGTCCATTCGTTAGATTAGATTAGTGACTTTACCACACTGATTGTTGTTACTTTCCTATTAAATATTTACAATCTTATTGTGGTCCATTCGTTAACTTGTTATCACTTACACAATATCTAGAACTCTTTGCAGGGTTCTCCCCACTTGATGTCAGGTTTATACAGATTCAATTGTTATAGCTTTAAAAAGCAAGAATGGTAGGCAAGACTTAAAAGTGAAAAAAGAAAAGCAGACGTGCCAATGTCTGTTTCGTTTTGTCTGTTTTTGTGCCATATCTAGTAACCCTTTAAGTGTTCTCTTCCGATATTGTCGAGTTCATATAAATTGAAGTGTTATAGCTCACAAAGCAAGAATGGTAGGCAAAGACTTCTAAGTTAAAAAAAAAAACAACAAATGTGCCATCCAAATATAGGCTTACTCTATAGGAATCAGAAGGTTGATGGTAGACTTGGCATTGTCCTAGTTGCAACCGACTGTTGCTCAAAAAGAAAGAAACAAAACGAAACAAACATTAAATAAGAGGCTGGGCAACGGGCATCCGATTAAAGAGGTCACATTTAATTTTATATGAAATAAAAAAAAAATCCCACTAGAGAAGAGTATTGTCCTAGTCAGATATGGATGCTGTATCGGTACATAGACCGTGTAAAATGTACTGTTTTTCCAAACCCAGTCGGCCACAAGCTTTGATCTCAGTGTGGGGGAGATGGTCGTGCACTTAACTCCAACCTAACGCTTATTATGTATGAGCGAAAAAAAAACTGTGTGACCTAAATACATGAATTTAAACGTGGAACGTTGAGCTTTATTTACGTAAAGATTACGGAGCTTTGAAACAGAAAAGAAACATTACTAGGCTATGAAAATTATGGCTCCCGCTGCGTATCGAGAGCAATTGGTTCCCGGCAGTTTGGGAACATTAAACAAATCACCAGGCTAATTTCTTCGGCCCTTTGCTTTGAGCGTTCATGAATATTGCAACAAACACAGTGGCATCTTGGGATAACTCTAATCTGCTTTTAGCAAACGAGTGCAAATTTGTTATCGTTCCTACAAATTGGGTGCGATTATTGTGCAACAAAAGCAGTTTTTTTGTTCTTGTGATTATTTTAGGTCGGAAGGAAAACCTGAAGCGATGAAGACCTCAGGACATTTTTTTTCTCACTAATATCATTAAAAAAAACACACCTGAGAATCTTCGTATTTCGTTAATCTCTATTTCTTTCTGTTTTGCTTCTCCTACCTATAATTTCTCTGTATCTTCCTAGCCCTTTAATTTTTTTTGTTATCCTTGTCTATGCCTATTTTCAACGTGTGTGCCTATAGTTTTGTCTTTTGAAGTTTAAGATTTATCACCAGAATGTTGTACCCTTTTATACGTCTTTGTCAATTGTTCTATTGGGTCTGGTTTCCATCAAAATAGATCCAGGTGTAAATCTTAACATTGAGCCTCAAGTCTAGACAGTTGCTTGTCCTTCTCAACTGGTGCCAGTGCCGGTGCCAGAGTTCACCCGCCTCTCTTGCAGTCTCCGTTAGACAGGGCGTGTTTGACCTTAATCCTGACAGGATTAAGCCCAAGCAAGGGTGAACCAATCACCCCAACAGTCTCGCTCTAATCGAACCAATATTACAAACAGCCAAAAAGTCAGATAGACTGAGACACAGAGCGAACCAACTTAAGTTAAGAATTCTGTTTTGTCTAGCTGCACATTTGTTCAATACACGGATGAATCAATCACTAAAACATTCTAGCTCTAATCTAACCTAATATTTCCAAGAACTTTCAAGATTCAGACAGATCAGATTGAGACAGAGAGCAGAACCACAGATTTGTTATGGCTGAGCAAGCTGTGCGTCTGGGCGATGCAGTGACCAGGTAAATGACAAGCTCTGGTGTAATTTCTCGGAAGAATTGTGTACTTGACTGTCAAGTGTTGCAGATCTGTCCATGCACAGTGATAGGACAATGTCAGGGGCTGCTCATGTTGAAGTAAAACGGTTTGTGGGGTCCTGTAGACTCGCCCAGTGCATGACGGGGGTTGTTGTATCATGTCAGGGACAACCAATGCACCCAAGAACCTGAGATTGATCCAGGGTGATCCGAGCAATCTGGTTAGTTTCTGGTCCATTCAGTCTGTCTGCAAGATTGGAATGCGATGGGGCAAGCATCGATAAACTGCTAATATACAAAGTCTTGACGTGCCCTATCGGTATTTTAAGAGACTTTTCTTACCACCTTTGTGTCTATCTTTTACATGGAATAAATTATTTCTGTCTGTCTGACCATCTAGGTTTTATCAGTCTATTAAAAGAATCTTGTATTTCGATTAATGCTGTATGGGCACTGGCTGCCTCATCTATCTATCTATCTACCTATCTATCTATCTATCTATCTATCTATCTATCTATCTATCTATCTATCTATCTACCTACCTATCTATCTATCTATCTATCTATCTATCTATCTATCTATCTATCTATCTATCTCTCTACCTACCTACCTACCTATCTATTTATCTGTCTATCTATCTCTATCTCTATATATCTGTCTATCTGTCTATCTATCTATCTATCTATCTATCTATCTATCTATCTATCTATCTATCTATCTATCTATCTATCTATCTATCTATTATTTTGTGCAAATGAAGAAAAGGCCTTAATTTGTTACTAGTGTTCGCGAAGTCTTAAGATTAATTTCAACATCTAGATCTATATCTCTTCTCGCGACAAAAACGTGAGATTGGAAGTAAAAAACTGCAGTAAAAGAACAAAGGGTCTGGAATGTTTCAAGGAGTTTTTACACTTACTTCTATCATGGTACGAAGGACTCTCTCCTTTTGTATTTCGCAATTACCTTGGTGCAAAAAGTGTCAGCCCATAGAGCAAGTACGCTGAAGGGACAGGCTAACGTCGGCAAAGCGCTCCAGTCTACAACAATTCGATTAAAAAGAAAAGGGCCGCCTACTTATTCTTTATTTGACATTGAACACTCGGGTTACCAGCGACGCTTTCCTCAAGAGGTTCTTCTGCACTGCACTGAGGGCTCTTTTACATCGGTACCGAGACCATGATTGTCAGGCTACTGACAGGGTAAACTTTGAACATTGGACTATAGAGACATAAATATTGACACTTCGGGGTGGGAACTGTATGTCCTAGGTGCGAGGCCAGAAATAGAACTTTTCGCATTGTAAGTGGGCACCGTACTGAAAGTATAGAAAAACTGCAGGACTACCAGCCGAGTTGTGTAGTGAGTTATAGAATGTTAAGGTGAAAAGGAATAGGGTGAGGGGGAGGGCGAGGAGGTATGATAGAAAGACGTGAGTACGTGTTGGGAGGGGAAGGGTGTGTGTGTGTGTTTGAACGCTTATACATTGAAAGGGGCCATTTTGGAAGGCAGGCCATTAGAAAGCGTGGGCGAGGTTAATGACTGACTGGAGAACAGTGAAGGATGGAGAGAAAAGGAAGAGTAATTCACGGATAGAATTCCAGAGTGAAAGAGAGTGAGAGAGAAACAGTGCGAGAGAGATAGAGAGATAGATATAGAGAGATAGAGATAGATTGGGAGATAGAGAGAGAGGTAAGAAGGAGATTCCATGTGTATTTCTGTTGTCTGCATTTACTTACATTTCGACTTCCCCTTCTTTTCTGCCCTACCCTGTATCTCTCTCACTCACTCTCTCTCTCTCTCTCTCTCTCTCTCCCTTAAGTCATACCCTCTCCATTTCCATATATCTTGTGCTTGCCTCCTTTCCAGAAATTCTTAACGGTACCCAGTCTTTTTTTCCCCCTATGAACTTCCTTAAGCCAATTTGAAAAACACGCGCACTTTTGTCATCTCTCTTTCTATCTTTCTCTAAACACCAAACAAACTCGAGCTTTGCCGCGGCGATCGCGACTTAATGAGGCGTATCTGTGTATCTCCGATCAGTTTCTCGCCCCATTTACCTCGTGATCTTCCTCTTGATTCTCACTTGTAGTTCTAATGAGTGTAACATTTCCCGAACACTAGATCAACCCTACTACCCTGTAGCATTACAATCAACACTTCAAGTCGAACGCGGTTTTGTTGGATGCACTCGGGAAGAAGCCGGCCCGCTCTGGTTCCGGTGTTGCGGAAGAGCGCCTTACTTGAAAAGATTTCTTCCCTGTGTTAATCCGCGTGGAAAAAACAAGAAAGCCACAGATACGACCATCGTTAGCACGTTGTCCCCTTCACAATGATGCGCTAACAGTGATATATTGATGGAATAATTATACTCCGTACCTCAAAAAGATTTTAATTCAAAAGTCACCAAGAAATTAGTTTTTAGATTTTGTAATTTTATACAGTTTTAGATTAAATTCATGGGTCAAAACGCAAGAGGAATGTGGAGTAGAAAAGCAGAGAATTAACATTTGTCAATATAAGGTTATTAATTATTTTCGTGTCTACATAAGTTCTGCAAATTCACGTGAGATATGTGTTGCGCTGCAATAGCAGCTAATGTTATTAGGTATATATCTCACAATTAGATGATCTCCTTACAGTTTAACATTTCCGATATTTATTTGTTTCGCGGCGGCAGTCAGTAAAAATTAGACCGTTTGAGAAATACACCCTTCACAGTAATGAAGTAACATCTTATTCCGCACAGAGTGTGAAATATTTACTACTTTCAAAAGCATTAAGATGATTTGTTCTGTAATAATCCAAATCGCCGAAGACAGTCATGTCAGAATTGAAAAAAACAAAGCAAACAAACAAACAAAAAAAAACCCCTGCTAACAAACAAAAAAAAATTCACCCGAATACCATTATCGAACTGCATCGAAGATATTGATTGGAAGTTATAAACTTAAAGTGTCGATCACTTTATAGTATAACCAACATAATTCCTAAAACTCTTTGACAAATTTAGCATAGGGTTTAATTATTTCAGCTGACAATCTTCATCCTACACATTTTTGTCCCGCTTTTCCCAATCCATTTTTCTAAGCAGAACACGGATCATGTGAAACCAGCGGATGATTGTACAAATTAATGAGATTTTATCCGAAATCAGTTCTAATTTAATGTGTTACATCTGTCTGAATTTAATCATCATTGCAAAAGTAGCTCCCACATGCCCCTGCCCCCCGCCCCTATGAATAATAAACCAAACAGCAAAAATATGAATTCTCAACTAACTTACCGTATTGATAAGCTTGATATAAGTAGAACAAAGTAGACCACACCTCAAGTGACCCGGTCCTCTCAACATTTATATAATAATATTGAGATTTGTAGTTTTCATATAGTCTCGGACTTGTATTATGGGGCCTAGCTTACTAAGTGTAGACAGCTTTTCTCTCTCTCTCTCTCTCTCTCTCTCTCTCTCTCTCTCTCTCTCTCCCTCCCTCCCTCTCAGTCAACCAGTGGCCTGTATTCAACAAGCTTTCCCCACTGAACCTCTTTGATTATTACAAACAAACAGAATTATAGATCTAGCTAATCTACTCACAGATCACGATACGCTGTGAGATGGGACAAGGCAGGCATCAATTCGCAAACCTCCCATTGCATCAGATAGCGAGGACCAAAGTTAACGAAAACCCAGACCAAGAGAGTCGGGACTTAAAAGTTTAGTCTGTCGATTCCAAATTTTAAATGTTTGGTCAGGTGCCTGTCTCTACTCACACAAGCTCTTACTCCATCAAG
>BMAT01003598.1:274854-286150 GCA_019649035.1 Elysia marginata
CCCCCCCCCCCCCCCCAAGTCCAACTATAATAATTCACGACGGCTTTTTATTTTTAGTGATTATAGCGGATTAGTTTATTCCGAAGTCGCTCAAGTTTTGGATACTGTATTGGGGTCATGCCCTCAAGCCGGGTTCATTGTGTGTGATGTTTGTTGTAAGGGAGGCCCGCAGACACATGGTAGAATGACCTCCCCGGGGTATCACTGTCTCTGTGACATTCCGGCTTTTGATCGGTCGGTCGGTCGGTCTGGGGTCCGAAATGATACATTTTTTTACAAGACGGACCAGAAACACCGAACACATTGAGGTCATTCTGAAAGAACAGACACGGTGTTTAGCGTGATATACAAGAAATGCAGTCGATGCCATCATTGGATCTGACCCCGCATGGTGCTACCTAAGATGAAAAAGTGGGCGGAAAATGTCCAAATGTAAACATTCTTTCCCCTTGGTCATCTAAACTATTCGCGATGCAAAAGGCAAACAGAATAAACATTTCTTTAAAAATTTAAAGCAAATCAAATTTGAAAGTTGTAATTGTTTCTCAAATGTTGAAGTTTTGCATCAATTTTTTTTTGTGATAAATTCACCAAGTAACACAAATTACTGCTCTGAAGTAACCTATTACTGACATGAAACTCCCTCAGAAAACTCCAAGAATTCGGCCATGGAAATAATTATAATCTGACTGCTTTAATTTTTCCCGAACACGAGAAGGCAAACTTTATCACTTTAAGGTCTACACGTGTCAGTCAAAGGATAAGTTTACATTAACAAGTTTTAAAAGATATTTTTGTTAGAATATGAAAAAGAACTGCAATTTTTAAAAACTACTTTTGTTATTTGTTTGTTTTCTTTTTTCCCAGATTGTCTCACAAATCTTTCAAATTTTTCCGTGCTCTTCGATTGACATTTTGCACAAGGGCTTGGCACCTATCTGAAAAATATCCTACACTCTGTTAAGCTCTCATGAACTGAGTGAGAGGGAGGTTGAAAGAATTGCCTAACAGGCGTACCATTTATTTCCTCACTTGTCAAATTGTGGAGAGGCCAGGCTGTTCTGTATTACCCCATCCTTGCACAATCAGAGAGTTCCTCCGTGGCAGACACTACGCAACTGTGGTCAACAGATCCGGGCACAGACTTAGCATCCCCCTGTGTTCATAGAGACGTGGGGACATACCAGGACTAGGGACCTCCGCCCAGACGTGCCGAGACTGCGGGTTTACCCGAACGCGTAACTTTCTCACGTCTGATTGACAGGCAGTCATCGACAGACCGGAAGGACAAACAAAAATGGCCACTGAGCGTCGGAGCCAGGGATTACCGCTGCTGGTGTGGCGCATGTCTTGGCTGTTTCTGCTGGTGGTTGTTGCCCTCCTGCCGGGGAGCTGTCGCGCTAGTGGTAAGTGTTGCTTTATCTGACGCTCTCCACTTCTCCACGTCTTCCTTTACACTCTGCAGCGATCTATTTATAGCGGTTACTATTAATAGATCTTTGTCACACATTGACCTGCCCTATACCAATCTCATCTACTGATTTCTCGATGCCTAAGTCCTTGTTTGTTTGTTTTTTGTAACTTAATCTGTGATGGATTCATACGAATTTGATTTAGGAACTAATGCGATTCAACAAAAACAAACACCACGAAGTATTCCGCTATCAGAGATTTTATGTAACAGTCTCTTAATCTCAGTCTCTCGTATCTTACTGTCAGCAAGCATCACTCTCAGATATCATGTGACGATACTGAAATCGAGTTTTAAGTTTTCTTTTCATATTTATTTCTCTGACAATCACTCTCTTATGGTCATTCCTCATGATGCGTTTGCCCAAACTAAAATCAAGTATCGTTGACGGACCGGTCAAACGTCTGTAATCCGCTTCGTTGTGTGATAAAATATTGGGACAATTTGTTAAGTCTCCACTTCAAAAACGCGTCAAGTGAAAGGACCATTATTCTTTTGCTGTTTTCTGTACAATGATGCGCATCTTTACTATAGTCCTTCATAATATGTAATCTTTTCCTTTCTGTATATTTTCATAAGGTGCATTAGTGCTTACCCTCTTTTTAAATTGAATACTCTTAATTTTCATTTTATCTAATAAAACTTTGTCAGTTCTCAAAATATAAAGTCATACCAGGATTAAAAAAAAATAACAGCCAAGTGTTTTTGTAACCCTCCAAACCTTAATAAAATTGTGACGTATATTGGAGTTTTAAAGATAAATAAACTTAGAAGTGCCTTTTTCAAAGTGCGAAAGTCATTTAAAATGGAAAGTAGCGAACGCAATTCCTTTGGCATCTTGCAAGACGCCCGAGCGAATGTTTAAGGTCAAATGAGGAAAGAAAACTAAAAAAATGAATCATAATATACCTGTTTCAGGACAAACATCTCTTGTGTATGCAATTCAAAAGGTGGGTCCTTCAGCGAGCTCATCTGTGAGTGTGGGTAGATCATATGAAAAACTGAAACGCTGAATCTAAGTTTAAACACTCACAATTGCCCAAGGGGGACTACTCTAAGCGAACTTTTTAAAGTTCACGCAACAGTCCCATAACAAGAAGACTTTTAGTAGCTATCTTAGAAGCCATTAGAATGCACCTTTACTCCGCTGTGGGTATTTTCCTTTAAAATACCTTGAAAATTAAATACCTATCATGGCATTTTTTCAGAAGGAACAGTCACTCGTGCCCATTTGTGAGCATTGAAACTGAAACTTCATACCAGCGGTTGCCTAGCAAGCCGAGATCTTTTAATATTTGGTAACATTCTCCTTCTTTATAAACAACGTCGTGACGCCTTTTCAAAAGGTTAAGGACGTACGTGTAACCAATTTTGTGAGACCTTTCTCTTTAGACAGGTAACACTTCTACTCCCAAAGAACCTCTACCCTAACTATCTGTACTACTCCAGCGTTTTGAGCTCCATCTAGATTACCACTTGGTGTGTGTGTGTGCCTCTTCCCGTTGGTCTTCCTCATCGACATGCCTCATATTCTTCTCTTTCTTTTTGTTTATTATTCCATCTAGATATTCAAACCAGCGAGGGGCTCTCACACGCTAGACTAACTCGAGAATGCACTTCCCTCGAGGACTCTTACTGCTAATCCGCTTTGATTCTACACCACAACACTTTTCCTTTTCACTCCCTGCGAGAGAATGGTTTGACGCGGAGATAATCTATCTCTCTTTCTCTCTCGAAATTCATTCCACGTTATTCATCTGCGCCATACAAATTATTTTAGACGCCGCGTGCTAGCTCTTTTGTGTGTGAAGAGAGTTGAGGTATGCGCCCAAAACATCCCGCGTAGTTCAGTCAAAATGGCGGACTACGCCTTACCCAATTACGTCAGCAGATTTTGATATGACCTCGCTCCCGCCGCAATTAACGTAATCTGTCGTAGTTATAAAAAGTTTCTATATGATTCCTTTCGGTGGTAATGCTCTTTTTTAATGAAGTTAGGTACACATTGTTTATCTGGTCGTTATTTTTCATGTAAGCCTTTCCTCTTGTTACTTTCATTTCATTTAATTTTAAACAAGGCGAACACACACAGAGAGAGAGAGAGAGAGAGAGAGAGAGAGAGAGAGAGAGAGGTTAAACTGAATTGGTTATTTAAAAACAGAGCAAAATGTAACAAGTGTCTTTGTTGAATATTTACTGAAATAAACTTTGCCTCTTTCACCTCTTGGGGTTACAGAACGAATTAAATTATCTCGCACTTTCTTCCCCAACAGTAAAAATCATTGCAAATAACTTGGATTCCCAGCTCTTGGGTATCTATTGGTGCCAATGTTTGCTAAATCACCGAGGTTCCTTTAAGTCTTTCTCAAAAGGGTGACGTAAACTGCACACTGAGCCAGGGCATGATCCGAATCAGCTGGTCGAATATTCGGGTTGACTTAGAAGAACCGCTTTCCGAAAAAACCCTTCACTACCCGATTCAATGAATCGTTTTAGTATCCTTGACAGAGTCGCTTACAAGAAGAATCATTTGAAGAAAGTTGTTTCTTTGAGTTAATATACCTTTAGATTGGAATGTGGACAAATTTGCAAACCGTCAAAAAACCCCACTGAATTTCACAGTTTGAGAATCATCAGCCCACTCTCAGCGTTTTTTTCCCTTTTTTCTTTTCGGAAAAACCACACCTGATGCTGAAACATACTAACAATTTGCATAAAGCGATTCAAATATTCGATTATTCGGATTTTTTAAAGTGGGTGCAACAAGTAATTATCCGAATAATTGAAAACCGATTCAGCACCCGGCACTACTGCACACTGCATGCGATGCCAGGGATATCTGTACACAGTGCACCGCCCTATGGAACTTAACAGGTCTTGGCACCAGGGCTTGGGGCATCGGTTTTCTTGCCACTGCCTCAGGGCACCGCAGAAGCCAGGCAATGGTGCTTTCAAAGGAGAAGGGTTTCTTTAACAGCGTACATACAGTGTAGAAATAGGAGAAAGATAAACATACGTCTGTCTAATTTAGAGCTACCCGGGACTAACGTATAAAAGGTGGGTATAAAAATAATGAAAGGTGGGTATAAAAATAATTACCCACAAGTCCTGAGCAATGCACACAGGGTCGGGAATTACCGATCGAATTAACGGGGCTTTATTCAGAAAAAAAAATTGTACGGAGAATATGAGATCACTGATCATATCGGATATTATGTGCAGAGATTTGCTGGTCTAGAGTGTGATCGATCAAAGACGTTTGATTGCAATTCTCGATAATAATATTTCACAACAGATGGGACCAGTGTAGAAATCATTAGGCCTCAAGGGTTCAAACCTTAGAAACAAAACTGTATGGAATTAGTTATAATTATAGTGTAATTATCAAACTGCATGTTTCAACTGGCTTTTGCCCAATCTCTCCTAGTCGTACTCATAGAAGTTATCGATAGAGAGAGAGAGAGAAATTCGATACAGTGGAGGTGGATTGACGTCTTTTTTTAGCAGAAACAATTCCTTTGATAACTTTGCCGAAAGAGAGAACTAGGGAGATAGAAGTTAGAAGTGGCTTGAGAGAGAGGGAGGGAGAGAGAGAAGGGAAAGAGAGAAGGGAGAGAGAGAAGAGAAGAGAGAGAGGGCGAGGGAAAGAGAGGGAGAGAGAAGGGAGAGAGAGGGGAGAGAGAAAGGGGAGAGAGAAAGAGAGAGAGAGAGAGAGAGAGAGAGGGAGGGAGAAAGAGGGGGAGGGAGAGAGAGAGAGAGGAAGAAACAAGGGAGATGGAGGAATGCTGAGAAGAGTCAGAGCCGGAACTTTAGACCCTTCTAATGAGGGAAATCCCGATAGTATACAGAATGTGATAAATGCCTGCGTCATCCGAAGACAGTAGTATCGACCTTCGACCTCCAGCCAGTACAGAACACAATACATGTAGTCGAGGAGGGACACAAGAGCTCTCTCTGTCTATCTCGTGAAAACATCCGTCTCGCCTGCCAGGCCCTGGCCCTTCATTATGCATGCCTGGTGGGTGTGGCCTTCATCTCTGGTATCTATCACTGTCCCTGGTGCTTCTTCTTCTTCTGCACTCGTCTTTAGCCTTCTCACCTCTCTCTCAACCTTTCTCTCTCTATCTTGCTTTAAAAGTTCGATCTACTCGCTAGATTGTCTCCAGTCTTCTCTCTTCCCAAACCATGTATACTTATCTTTACCCCCTCCACTCTCCTTCTCCCCCTCCCTATGATCTCTCTCCTTATATTGCTTTCAACTGTTTGATCCTTGCCCAACGCCACAGTAATTGGCTCAAGACTCTTTTCTACTCTTTTCAAACCAACTTTAAAATATTCATGATGAACTGAATTGAAGTCCCCGAGTTTCAAAGACTCGCTTCATTTTGTTCACTATCACCGTGCGTTACTAGTACCCACGAGCAAATTATCTTTAAAAAAATCACTCTTTAGGAATGATTGGTTTCTAACTTTATCAAAATTATCTTCCCTGACTGCATTATCCATACTTGAAAACTGAAAGGATCGTGGCAAACTAAGAAACATTGCACAAGAGAGAAGCCAGTAGAGTGAACTTAAGAAGAATAAAAGAAAAATGCCAAAACGTCCATGCCGGATGACTGAGATGTGACGGGCAATACGATAGGATATGATATGATAGGATAGGATAGAATAGAATTGGAAATGGTAGGATAGGATAGGATATAATAAAATACGATAGAATAGGTTTGGATAGGAAAGGAAGAAGTAAGATAGGATGGAATAGGATTGGGTAGGATAGGTAAAATTAGATAGGAAAGGACAGGACAGGATAGTTATGTTCTATCACAAACCTCAAGCTAGCCTACCACACCCTACAAGTGGAGACAGTGCCTTTGCAAACCTTTTCCTGTTGAACTTGTCTCATCTAATGTTCACGTCTCCATCCCCTGTCTCCACATCGCGTGCCGCTCAGTACCACCATCTACCCAACCTCTTCACCCCTAGTATTAGAAACTCCCTGGTTTTATGATTACCATAAACAGAAGATATTAAACAGCTTTATGATCATAAACAGCCACCCGACTGTATGATACTCGCCTGTGTCAACAAAGGCTACACGGTTCGAGTACGCATTGGACATTCTAGACTTCCGAGACTCCCCTCATCTTGTTGACGCAATACGAGGCCAGTAAACCCTCACGAGATTCTTAAATATGAATCTAATTTAATGAAGTGCTTCGTGTGAAGGCGTCAAAACAGACAGGCATCTCAAAACTTCAACTGACGAAATTAGCGTTACAGAGGATTCCGACAAAGTTCAACATTTCTTGGAGCTATTAAAGGAAAAAGACCATCCTCTAAGTCATGTTCTCACCCAAAATACGCACTTCACTATTCTCACTGACTCGGGGTAGCTACACCTTGAGCAAATCTTAGATTTGTACGACGCAAATATCCGGAAATATTTTTGAAGCCAAATGTGACTGTTCTGAAATAGAAAATAAAGAATCTACGGCTTGCAGTATCTTTTACCTGATGTTCATGCTGTAGTTAAGATTCCAGGATCTTTTTTCATAATGGTTAAGATTCCACAAGGCCGTTTCGTATTCTGAAGGCAGGCCTGGAATCTGCGCTCTCATCTTGAAATCTTTTTTATAACTTAACTACGTTAGATGGTTGTTGACATAAACTTATGTTGTCAGTGGTAGTTGGCACTTAGCACGATTGTTGAGTCGCCACAGGAACATGCGCTCTGATCTAGTATAGGACAAAATGTCTTCTTCTTTGTTTGATTATGTACATGTCGGCAATTGGAAGTTTTATCCAACAGTTTTGTGTTTCGATTTTCAACCATAGAATCGAAATATCAATGACCAGCGGACAATAAAGTCAAAGAAAGTAACCAATCGATTATTCGAATCAAACTCGCCGTATCAATAATCTTATTCTACCTTTGGTAAATGAAACTTTTCAAAAGTTTAAGAAATAAAACTAAAAAAAACAACAAACACATTGGGCCTACTGTTTACCGCACGTCTTTGTAACAAACCTTTACTGTTTCTCTCCCCCCCCCCCACACACACACCTCATTCCCCCCCTCTCCCTCTCTGTATCCCCCCTCTCTGTCTCTGCTCTATACCGTTTCCTCCCTCTAGACCTCCACAGCTTCATTTGAACACACTAATTAATACACGTGTATGATCAGCGCATTCTCCACCTTGGACAACTATTGAAATCCAGCTCTGCCAACGGACTTGCATGATTATGTTATGAAGGTTATTATACCCCCCCCTCTCCCCCCAAATTCTTCCACTTGCTGTAGACAAAAGACGCGAGTTTTGACACTGCGCTATTTAGAGGAGGAGACCGCGCACCAGACCCGGTATTGACTCCAACGGGCCGCAGTCGCGATCTACCCCGTACAGTTCGGTGCCACGTACGTTAATTGATAGAGCTATTACCTTAAGACGTTTCTTTGTTCTGTACGTCTCCCCTTCCTTTCTCAGCAACCGATCGCATCTCTTTAGACGCTCCCCTCACTGCAAACCTTTCGGTTTCATTTTTAACTCTCACCACAATCCCCACCCCCCATATACATGTTCGCATACGTTCATCTAGGGCAATGGAACTGGTTGCTATGAAAGAACCAAGGTTGGAAATAAAGCAAGTCTTCGAGACAGCAATAAAAATTTGCTATTCGAATAATGCACGAATATTGTTGATTTTCTCGTCTCTCAAGTCCTGAAATCTGAATTTGTGTGTGGTCGTATGATGATTTCACCCTTCACTTGTGGCCTATAGAAAAAAATCGTTTTTTTTCACTTGGGTTTTATTTTCTGCACCAGACGTAAGATCTTCTTTAGTGAGTGAAAAGAAATTTTCCCCTCGTCATTTCTTAGCGCTGGGAAACACTATCGTTAGACGAACACCTGGTGCTATTTAAGCTTTCTCGAATCTCTGCGTTAAACCTAACAACACATTACCGTACTGTATTGAGTTCTGATTGTAAGTTTTTTTCATCGCCAAGATCTGTCGTTTGTTTACTATTTTATGGCACCGAAATCAAGTCTTTATAGGGGTTTTGGCGTTTCTTTCTCTCATTGTAATTTCTTGAGCTACCCAGAGAGATAGGGGGGTAGACATAGAGAATGTCACAACAGTTTAATACATGGAGAATGGTGCACAGGCAAAATAATCAGACGAGAGAGAGAGAGAGACAGCGAGAGACAGAGAGAGACAAAGAGAGAGACAGACAGGCAAGCAGACAGACAGAATAAGACAGGTGGGATAGGAGAAAAATGTGGATAGGTGCGAAAGATACAGAGAAAAAAAAGGAAAGAGACACATTGACAATGATGTAATGGAAAAGAAATGACAGGAAAATATTAAAAGAAATATGTTAAGAGACAATCTGAGGAAGGAAGGATTGCCAGAAAAGTAATTAAAATATTGCAAAGACCATCCTACAATGCCAATGTAATTTATACCTATCTTAGTGTTTTACATTGTTAATATGTTAGTTTCTCTTAAGAATGTTATGAGGCAGACCAACACCTATAAGTGTTGCGCCATCAGCAACTATTTACATAACCGACTTAACAAATTGATAACACTACAGACCCAGTTTTTACGAGGCCGTCAACAGAGTAAGACATAGCGTAATCCGGAGAATTAACCTGTTGCCCTAAGTGATACGGATGTGCCTTGACACTGGGAGAGAGAGATAGAGAGAAAAAGAGAGACGAATAGAAAACGAAAGATGATAGAAAGATAGATATATAGATATATATATAGAGAGTTGTAGAGAGAAGGAGTGAAAAAGGGGGTGGGGAGGGGACAGGGAGAAAGACAGAGAGAGAGAGAAAGAAATAGAGAGGAAGGTGTTCGGGAAATCCAATGTTTTCTCTAAGACTCAGGTATGTTTAAGTTCTAATCATCGCTCCGGTTTGTCTCTGTCCCCTGGCTTCTGACTTCGGGGTTAATCCATGGATTAGAGGGCTGAGCTCGCGAAATGTGCTTAGATAGGGTCGCGATGCTGTGACTGTTAACTTCATAGGAGATGATTGTAGAACAGTACATGGCAGGAAAGTAGTAGGTAAAAAGAACGATAGTGTGTGTGTGTGTGTGGGGGGGGGGTCAATATTTAAAAATGAATGTTTGATTGGCGTGGAGGTAATAGGTAAAAAGGAAAACTAAAGAATCTACATTAAATATTGTTTGGTGATGCAGATCCATTTAAAGGTTTCTATAGTCTTTACAGAGGGCATGACAGTTCTTAGAATGAGACAGAAAGTCACAACTGCAGATTTAAAACAAAGTTAGACAGGCTGGAATATTTGCTTAGAAAATAATTATCACTTTTATATTCTGACCCACTGTCTCTTTACATCAATTATAATCTATCTATCTGTCTATCTATCTACTACGAAAGTATCTAATATTTGTACAAGTGTTCAACATTTCTTTCAATAACGAAGTTTAAAATCCAGATTTAGTTTAGTTAAAACTGGATTTTACACATATCTATCTATCTACCTACCTATCTGCCTGTCTATATATCTACCTATCTATCTATCTATCTATCTATCCACTTATCTAGCTGTCTATCTATCTACCTACCTACCTATTTACCAACCTACCGATCTGTGTATCTATCTATCTATCTGTCTATCTATCTATCTATCTGTCTATCTATCCATTAATCAATCCATCTGTCTATTTGAACCAGAGCATCATTGTACAGCATTTCTCTATGAGGTATTGAGCTTGTGTTTCTCAAATCTCGCTAAACTCGACCCCAAGCCCACGATCCGCCCTTTCATTGAGACCAATCTCGTAGTTTCAGGGATCATAATTTGCTTCGAGTACGCTGTTTATGATTGCTATCTTTAGTGAATTAGAAAGTGGATACCGTTATCCCCCGCCCCTCCCCTCTGTAAAGCTCACCTAATGTCAAGGGTCAAGATTGTTACCTAGAACTTCCCTCAGCTAAATCCCATAGCGCCTGATTCAGACTGAAAGGTTTGCCCTTGTTTTCTGGCATTTTCTGTCAAGAAGGAAGGAAGTTTCTCTAGAATGCCACGCGGATGTTGGTGTATAATGTCTCTAATCCTTGGTTATCTTCTCTTGGGATACCAACTGGCGATTCGGAAGTCATTGCGGACATGGTATAAAGGACAGAGGTTACCTCAGTGCCCCTACTGTACAGTCCAGTTGTTAGTAGCACGAAGCTGTTCCCAGCGCCTGGTCAGCTAGTACTCGCCAGGTTGTGGCCAGGTCAAGCCATGCTGACCTGACTTGTATGCTGCATAATTGGCTTGGTGGCTGCCAGGCCCGCCGTTAGCACTGCTAATTAAGACGTTCGCCTATTTTCTTTTTTTTATTGTTTCCCATTACAAGATGGCCTTGACTCCAAATTTCCAAGCTTTCATACCGTGATAAAGCTTCCCAGGACAAGATACCGGTAGTTATACTTGCGAATAAATGGAAATCCTAGGTTAAGTTACTCTGAAATTCGATAGTTATTTCTAGTGCCGAAAGTAAACAGAAGAAAATTGTGTGTAAAGAAAAAAAATGTATACGCTAGCCTTAAAAAGATAAGAGGAATAGTAACTGTAGACGACCGTTTAGGAAAATTGTAACATTTGATACAATAAGTATGTCCATAGTGCGTACATTATCGAATCAGAAATTAAAGAAAAATTCACCAGTTTTTGACCGTTTGTTCTGAAAATACTATCACTTTCATCCGTTCTCTTACGTAAACTTGGTACTTGTAAAACACTGTAAAGGCATATCACTAATAGGAAAAAACCCCGCTGAGTTATGAAGGCAATCGAGGTG
>BMAT01003598.1:295924-308961 GCA_019649035.1 Elysia marginata
CAGGAAAATAACATACCCAGGATTGTACCAAGTTGAGAAAAACAGACCACACTAGGGGCTAACCGATGCTATCAGGTCTTGGGATTAGACCAAGGTTTTGCTAACTCAATGACTCCAACCTTTACAGACAAGCATTGTTTTAATGGCGATGATTCTAAAATCTCCAAATATTTTGACCAAGTGTTTTCATAGTAAGTCGCGCTAACTGTTTTATTTTTATCCTTTAAGAAAATGAGCGATCGTTCGCCTTCGAATTTATGCTTGCCGAGGGGAGGGAACAAAATCTCCGCTTCCGTAAAAACATCTTGGGCGTGTTTAGGGGGACGTAAAGCTGATGGGATTTAAACTCTGGTTTAATGCACCTTAAAAGTCCTTTGATGATTTGGCATAAAGATGCCACTCTCTATCTAGAAGAGTATCAAAAATGTCTCGAATGTATTTATCACGCTATCATAATTATCGACAGTATGCTTTAACAATTTCGGGATACATTTCGCATGCATTTAGATGTCAGAATTAGCCAAGACAAATTGCTTTTCATTTGATTAAAATCATTCATACATGTTAAAATAATATTGGTCTCACATGCCTCTCTGTGGTTTTTTTTATTATCGGGCTTTTTCTCCCTAAAGTTTAACTTCCAAACCAAACCTTATGTTTTATATTTAATGAGCTCAGCTACGGCTTGTGGTCCAACTAGTGGCATCAAAACTTCAATAGACCTACAACATCAAACCCACAGTAAATATAAAAGGAACCGATCAGACCTAACTGTGACCTGAGTGTATAGCCAGTAAGATCTCCCTGGTTGGTCCCTGGAAGTCGCAACAAACAGCCTAGGTAGTGACCCGTCCACAGGACAACACAAATCACAACATACTGACCAGTGAAGTCCACAAAGCAACAATGTAGCAGCGCCTCGACTTAATTATCTCAGATGTTTTTGTTGTCTACCTGGGGTTGCTTGGCTTCTCACGACCACACCCCCCTCCCTCTCAGTGATGGTTAGTGTTATTATTATCAGGGTTCCTTAACATGTGACGCCAGAGTTTTTCCCTGATTATTAAATTGAGAAGTCTGATCTTTCTTACTGTCCCTCCATCTCTCTGTTCCTCTCTATCTCTATCTCTTTCTGTATTTTCCCCCCTTTCTGTCGCCTTCTTTGCGCCTCTCTCTATGTCTATATATACTCTCTCTATCTCTATCTCTGTCTCCCCTCTCTCCCATTGTCTCCTTTCTCTGTCTCTCTCTGTCTTAGCTCTTTAACTCTTGTTTTTCTCTATACACTAACGAACCCAACCTATTTTTAAGTGGCATCTTTTTAAGCTTCGAACATTTTCACTTTAGGCCTTCTCTCCACTGCTAATTTCATACTTGAACATCTTTCTTTCAATCATTTGATTACGCATAGGCTACCTCATTTATTTATGCTGAACTTTACGCAGCAACTACAGGACTGCCGCTTTCAAGTTTTTTTTGTTAGCTTGGTAATGTGCATGATCAGACCAACCAATCTATTACACAATCAATCAAAAAGATGGACGGTATTTCTAAGAAAAGGTAACGTCGAAACAACCTGTAAGCGAGCTAGTGATCCGCCTTATTTTGTGAGTTATAATTTGTATTTTGGGAACTTTGTAATCAACACAACCGTCTCACAAAAATTCGCTATATTATGCCTCTTAAATATTTGTTTTTGTTTGTTGTTGTCTTGAAATATCCGGATAGGGCTTTCTTCAATTTCTGCGTCAACCGAGACTGTAAAAGAACTGGGCGTTTGCTTCCTATTCAACCAGCGTTTTTTTAGACTTTAAAAACAATGAAAGACACACACAGAAAAAGGGAGGAAAAATGCGGATAAATCATCACCTGTGTCTTTTTAAGGAATTTTTTGACGCAGGCGCAATAGCAAAGCGAGATAGGAAGAGCCTCAAGACGCTTAGCCAGGCGACACGGTCCGAGAGGTAAACATTGTCTGGAAACCAAGCAGCCTTTTCTAGTTGGCTGCTGCTACCACAGTTCCAAACATCAACCTGAACAGTCGAGAGGTTCTGTGGCTTTTGTCGGGCTGTCGTCTCCGATATAGGACAAGAAATTTCGCAAAGAAGAGATAAAGAAACGGAGCGGCATGGTTTTTATATCCTAAAGAATTCACGGGCGGGAAGCGTTTGCGAAGTTTGTGTTTTTAATTAAAATTAGTTTCAACTCCAGCCAAGCTCGAACTATTATAAAAATTTTAGAATGGAATAAGCTGGGAGAAGTGGTAAAGAAATATAAAACTACGCTTATCTTGCTCTTGCTTACTGTAGAGATATCGATGGTAAAAATGATTATGGTTACATTAATGAGGTCGACATCAAGGATGATGTTAATGATGATGATGATGTTGTTATTGTTGATGATGACGATGATGATGATGATGATGAAGACTGGTCGAGATAGTTTTGTTGATGATAAAGCGATAGAAAGGAACAGTAATATTCATTAATCAACTTTACTTACCCCAGTTACGACCTAAACACGAACTCAAAAGAAAAGAGAAGTCTTAAAAATCACAAACAGAACAATAAATCAGGGCTGAATATCTTTAGATTTTAAGCTGAAGTCAGCTTAAACTTTCTTAAAAAGGAGTGCAATTGCCACCAAAAGTCCCTTTATTAGCTATTTACACTCTAACCCTCCCCCCCTCCCCGCAAGCACTCGCCCAGATAGGGCTCACGCCCTCGCTTTCAGCCTTTTAGGTGGTTGCTATTCCTAGCCCTGGCAAACCCAAATAAAAGACTGAATATAATTATCAGCATAAAGAGAATGATTGGCGAAAACCCTGCAATGAAATAAAATAAAAAAAAACCTATCAGTACAACGCATTGATATTAGTCGCATCCAAGAAACCTCATAACTATCGTAACCGTTTTCATATGATTTAATAATAATAGAATACCCAACAGAATTTTGTAAAGAACAACATACTCAAAGCAGTGATAGCCCCTTTAAAGTTTTGTCTTGCTTTGTTTTGTTTCCCCTCATACCCCCTTTCCATAAGATTTGTGCACACACCTCGTAGAGATGGCCGGATAAAACAAACCAACGTAATCACAATACACAGTCTATTATTCCGCTTTCATGCCTCTCGTTTATGTTTTAAAGTTTTACCATCAATGTAGGAAAACAACAGAACAGCTAGAATACTCCTCTGTAGACTAATGCTTGACAAAGCCTGTAGAAAATATTATATGAGACATTAACAACATCTACTTATCTGATGTTAGAGACCTTGCGAGCCGACGACGATAATGCATGACGTAATAACACCCATAGGTACCATGGGTTTTACAGCTGACGATTGGCTGACGGACCCCGTTAGCCATCAGCCATGTTGGATTTTCTCCGCTATGGGCTTCGTCCTTCTCAGCGGGCTCGTAGCGCATATAACCTGGTGCCCAATTTTGGACCGCTAGCAACGTACGCTAAGTTGAAGGAAAAACAACAACAACAACAGCAGCAGTAACAACAACAACAATAACAACAACAACAACAACATCAACACCAAACCTCCCCAAAAATAAACAGCAACGCAAAGCGTCTTGCGTGTTTAAAAATTTTCGGCCTTTTGAACTTTCTCACTATTTTATGAAGAATTTTGAAATGCTCCTCGAAATTGCAATCATGGTTTACCGAAAACTTAGGAGACAATGTATTATAGAAGATTACCATACACCAACATTAATATTTGCGTAAACGCAATATCGCCTTTCAAGCGAAACACTTATAAAAAATGAAAGCTAGAATTGAAAAACAAACAAACAACAATAAAAAACGCCTAATCTCTTTTTGGGAGGTCCAAATTTGATTGATATTATTTCGTTGCCCGCGCAGAGCACGCTATTACGCTAATATGTTGGCATGTTTACTGTTTCTTTATTTAACACGCTAGCTTAAGCGTAGATCGGGCGACACCAGAAAAACAAACAAACAAACAAATAGAAATTCAACACACGACAAGTATAATTGTAGAAACCCCATTTTTATACACAGACGGGCGAAAAGTTTGAGTAAATGCAAGAGAAGAAATAAAAATTCGAAGCTAATGACGCGTGCCGAAATAAAAATTATGCGGAGATTAGGAAAAGCCCAGAGCTCAATAGAAACGCCTTTTTCTGTATTCTTATTGTATGATTGACGCCCGTTATCAATTAAAGGTCTATTTCTAGCGCTTTGAATGTCAGTCGGATGTGATTTAGTGCTTTACCATGGACATATAGCATGCAATGATAAAGTATTGACGTAGGCTGAAGACTGTGTAATGTAACATACTACTGATGGCAGCGCTTCATGAAAGTTTAGCATTCACCAAGCGATTTCAATGTCTGAATTTGAGTAACCTTTTGAATCCTGAGGTCTAAACTGAACATTTTGAATACATACAATAGTATTGTCTCTTGAACAAAGGGCACCAAATACTATTTTCATACTCAAGAATAGCACTTTTATAGTAAGCTTCTTAAGGGAGTCCAGAACTACTAAAACAAACTTGGAAAAATTGCAAGAGATACTGAAGTTTTTGACGATAATTTTGAATTGTTATATATTATAAATTGCCAGAAAAAGATACTGTTCGGTCTAAAGCTTCCTTGAGCTATGAAATATTCAACGGCAGTAAATAGTGTCTAACTAGTTCAATATTGTGATGACGATGTTCTTATGTAATTAGCGCTTGGCACAAGATGTGAACATCAAATAAAGAAAGAGTATTATAGTAGTCTTCCACCGCCGAAGGCAATTTCAAGACTTTACATACAGTATTTCCCCAAACAGGCCAATGCACAACAAAGCAAATTCAACTCATATTTCTGAGCTTTATAGTGCTGCCTGTTAGGTGCTGAAAAACTAACATTCAACAAATTTTAAGTACTGCCTTTAGCCAGGTACCCATTTTACATATGGATGGACTGACGAAAATGTGGATAAATTGCTTTCCTAAGGCAGTTACAGCATGCATCGTGGTTGTGGCTCGAACCAGCGACCGCCAGATCACAAAACCGACGCGCTAACCACTGTGCCACGCTGCTGCTCCAAATACACTGGTCTGCAGGAAACAATGGAAAACTACCCTAATCAACATTGCCGATCTTACTATTTCCTTCACGATTCAAAGTTCTTCAGCAATTACAATTATCTAAGAATTTCGCTCTAGCATTTTTTTTACTATTACAAACAATTTTATCACGACATTTTTATTCAAATAATTTTTTTTTAGCTTCAAAGGTTTCGCTTCGCTAGGCCGGCTCAAAACCCGTACGTCTCCGTGCTATAGAACCCAGGGACGTTTAATTTGTCTTGCGGCGGATTACATTTTATCTATCTTGTCTTAATATTGTATTAGACTACGCCCTGTGCCTGGTTATGCCCAGTTAACTCCTAGAAGCTCTACCCAAACGGACCCTGTGTTAATACTCCACACACAAAAGATGACTCTCATGACTGTCAAAACCTGAAGTTTTGTTCTCACTCCAGTGTCGGGGTTTTGGTCGGCAGCAGATCGAGATGTTAACTGCGTTGTATAAGGCTGATGGCTTGAAGCGATCTGTACAATCCGAGATATAACGAAAACAAGAAAACCGCAGCGTCATTCCCGTGCTACCCATCAGTGACGTGGGAAATTAGCTTTAGAAAACTTCACGTACAAGAAGATATTTCAGAAAGTTTTGTGGGTTTTTGTTCGAAGTTTTTCATAATGCGCATTTTAGATCATCGTTTTAACAAAACAATATCCTGACCTTGATTTAAGCTTCTTATGAAAGCATTTTTCCCAATTGCTTTTAAAATGAGATTCTATGCCTCAAAGAATATGTCCCTATTCAGTTTGTTTTTCTCCATTTTCGCTTCGAAGCAGAGGTAAAAAAAACATAAAAAACTGGCTCCTTCAGCAATCTTCTCAACAAATTATTTAATTTAATTTGTTATATTGAAGCGAGATAACTGAAACAAACTGGTGTAGCGAAAGAAAATCTAACGCTAATTTTTAAAATATTTACGCCCTAATCATACACCTTTTCTTGTTCTTTTGTTTATATCTAGTTTCCACAACTAGGTTATTTCCAGAATAATCAAAGTCTTGTTTAATTTCTCTTGGTGCTAAAAAACATTCTAGGCATATTACCAAACATCTTCCGAAAGCTATTTGTGTCCGTGTGTGTGTCTGAAAGAGGGAGAGTAAAGGAGAGAGGGTGAGGGAGAGAGAAAGAGAGACAGAGAGAGAGAGAAAAAGAGAGAAGGAGAAACATATAGAGAGATAGAGAGAGAGAGAGAAGGGGGGATGCAATTCTGAAATGCTAAACCGGGTGTCTAACCAACCCACTGACCTTGTTCCAAACCCTATATTTAACTAAGCCTCTAATATAGACGTGGCGAGACATCTAGATAATTTTCTGCACAAACAGTTAGGAAAAAATAAAAGAAAAGACCAATAAAAAAATCTCGCATGCTCGTGTTTTGCTTTGAAATGTTGACAAATTTAGGGCGTAGGTAGTAAGTTGGTGTATTTATGTGCGAGAGGTTTGACCAGCAGAGCTAGGGGTGTCGTTAACAGAATCGGCCTCATTCTGTCATAAGAATATTAATGAGTTTTGTAAAACTGGGGCGCATAATATGCAACGCTCCATGCCCTACTTTCGCTTTCTCCCTCCCTCTCCCTCCCTCTCTCTCTCTGTCGCTCTCTTTCTCCCTTCCTCCCTCTCTCTATCTCTGTCTTTGCTCTCCCTCTCTCTCTCCCTCCCCAAAACTCACACACTTACTTGAACTTATTTCCCCACTATTGGCATTTCATACTCTGCTTGTTCTTCTGTCTTCTGTCATTCTTTTTCTTGTTGGCATAATTTGGGTGCTTCAATTTTTGCGCTGAATTCCTTGCTGTTTGCGCTCTTGACAACTAGTATTTGCATAAAATAGTCATATTAAAACAATTATCAGACAGGAAACAAGCAACTACCGCTAAATCAAGGTACCGTATAGGTTTATATTGTATTTTGTCACATTCTAAGTCGTGTTATCTATATGTATTTCTGATTCAGCGCTACTTGGAGATGTCTCGGTGAGGCGTTACTTTGCATGGCAAAAGCAAGATGAGGTACAGTTGACCTGACGATGCTTTAAATTCGCACTCCCTGGCATTATGGAGGAATGTCCGAATCTATACTAGTTCTTCTCAGGTCCACTTTATGACCCTCATTCACCAGAACTTTCATTCTGTTTAAGAAAGAAATAATGTCTAGTTTTGTCTTCCGCTGTTCTAAGTAAAACAATATAATCATCTAGCTTCCCAGGAGAAATGTCCCATACTAAACATAAAAGCTACAGCCTTATGTAATCATTCTCCCCAGTAAGCTTACGTTTCTTGTTGTCTAATCCATCTTTTAGTGTAATCCTTTAAACGCACCTCGGTTTCGCTACAGTATAAATTTTAGTAAGAATAGATTCTATAATAGCAGTCTTATGGGAAAAGTGATCGCGTCCACAAGGTGCCGACCATAAACTCGAGGGCAGGAATGCCACAAAGATAGTCCAGTAACACAACTGCTCTAAGTAATTTGGCTTTAAACAAATAACATAATGTGTATCGAGACGCAATGAAAACAAGATCGCTATTTATGCGGTTTTTTTGTGGTTGAGAAAAGAGCAACCAACCTCTCAACCTCTTCCTCCTCCCCAATTCTCTAAAACATCGTCCGCTCTCAGGTATAACGAATTCAGTGTGTTTTAATAAAAATCCTAGCTTGAATGATTTCGTCAAACAGAGATATTTTCTGAAATATAGGTCCCCATACTTACCCAATAAAGAGTAGTTTTGATAACTTTACGATGTTTTTGTTTGAAAAACATACTCATAACATGCTATTTATTGTGCTCTGAAAACCAATCATCACGAATCAAATTAAAAGAAATTTCGTAAACCTTTACTTTTTTTCAATAACCATCGATTAACCTCATTTGAAAAATATTGATCAAGATGACAGGACTTTTTCAAAAAATATGCTGCAATGCTGAAAATTTAAGCTAGATTAGGTGTAGCAGAAAACAACTTCTCCTTGCCACAAAGCTTAAAGCACATCTTTAGCTAAGCTCGGCCTAAGCTTTTTATAAGACACAATGTTATGTTCCTCCTTAAGCAGGAGAGCTCACATAAACGTCTAATGGCGGCCATTAACCGTGGCTGTGCTCTTAGGCGTAGAAAGGTCGGAAGTATTAACTGGGAATAGGAGGTTTACCTCAACTTTTAAAGTGTGAAATAGTACACGGGGTCATTGCCATTATTGTCGAAACACGAGAGGCAATGAAATGAAACGTTTCTTTTCAGCTGTTACCAACACGTTAAGACCCTTCGAAAGCAGTAGCAATAAAACATTGATGTCTAGATCTATGCCTCATCTTTTCCTGTGCCCTAAGCACTGTGACAGAGGTATCAATAAGAGAAGTCCACTTCTGAAGGTCACTGTCTATTATGAGCAAGCGGAAGGTAAAAAACACTAGTTCTACATTCTTCAGTTCTAAGCCTACCTTATAATAAATGAAAAGAAAAGGTGAGCGCTTTTTACTTCAATCTTTGTCTTTTATTCAACCCGTCTATCAATATAAGCATGGTTTTAGGATCGCACACTAAAACCCAATAGAGACACTATGTATTATGTTTGCTCCCTTTCTTTCATCAATTGCCCAGGGTTTGTTTTATTGTATGTAACAATTTCGTGCATTTGAATACAATTTCATCATAAACTATCGGCCAATGCCCACGGGCTTTCAGAAGCTAAAAAGCCAAGTTGAGCGCTATGCATGTTAAAAAACGCACACAAGCAACTCCAGTTTAAAAAACTAAAAGATAATCCTGACTAAAACAAGATAGAATCCACAGCAGCTATGAAGGAACTGAACTGCGTTCTGTATTTTTAAACCCGTCTGTCAAAGTAAGCATGGTTATGCGTCATACAATACGCCTATGTGGTATATATTGTTCCCTTTCTTTCATCCATTGCCAACGGTATCTCCTTTTATTACATTAACAGATTCATGTATGCTAATATAATATCATCATAAGATATATGCCAAGGCCTCTGGGTTTTCTAAGACCAAAAAGTCAAGTTGATCGCCATGCAAAGTAAGAATTACACAGACGCGATTCGACTTTTAAGACTAAAAGGTAAAATCATGGCTAAAACAAGAAAGAAGCCACAGCTGCTATGAAGAAACTGAACTGAGTTTATTTAGATCTTGAACAAACGGCAATTAGTGACACTTACAAAAATACAGACACGTGTGATAACTTCCTTGGCAGCGAGCGCTATCCAGGTTGGTTTAGTCGAGCATTTGCCTCGGGCATTGGTAGTTCACAGGTGCTCTGATCCACTCACGCTCTGTGCTTGTTTTCTTTACTTCGAGTGCAAGGATCACGTGATAGCAGTTCCTGACAATTTGGCCAGGGTGATTATATCAGAGTAGCATCTAATTGTAGCAGCAATCAGACTTTTTATGTTCATTAGAGGTTTTATGTCGGCGATTGATTTGACTATTTTTTACCGTAGCAAGAACAAATATGTCATTTATTCTTAAAAAAGAAGAAAATAGAAAAAAAGGTAGATATTGATAAACCAAGGGCTCGGCATTCAAGATTATTTTTTACCACTATGGGTCGAGATAACGACTAGATTTACTCTGAAACCGATCTAGATTTTAGTCAGATCCATATTCGAATACAACTGTCTAGTGATAATATTCAATGAGCTTGCATGATACAGGCTCGTTTTCAAGGCCAGAATTTTAATTTAAGACTAGATGTAGATAAATCCCTGAACGCATATTGAATCCATATTCATCTAGTATGAATAGAATTGATGGAAAACCAATTTCTCTACTCATCTTAACCGGAACCGATTGCTGCTACAGTTAGCCGACTCTGTTGTAAAATGGGCTACAGATTGAGCATGTGGATGGAAGAACTGTGCGTTACTCTCTAACTGTCAGGAACCAGACAGTTGCACTTTGTAGGTACCGTACGACGGTTCCAAGGAGGGAGAAAAACCACTGTGTATTTACCCTTTCGGTACATTAACGAAGTGCAAAACATTTGGAAATCTGGTGCCAGTGTTCATTGTACCCAGTCTTATTGTTATTCCTGTCAAGTTTGCCAGCGGTTGTTAGTGAGTGAGAGATGTACTAGGACTAGCCATGGACTACGGACATTTCCACCTCAACATGTTCTGATTTCATCTTAGTTGTTTTTGACAAAAAGTTCCTCCGTGGGTGCAATTAGCGCCATCTGGAAAAATTCAACCTTGACTAATGAACGAGTAAAAAACGTTATTAAAAACAGGTTATGATGTCTGTAAAAAAGGAAAACTGGATGAAGCGAGTCTTTTGAGTGTATCATGCGAGAACAAAGCGTGAAAGTATAGGCGGTTTGTAAGTATCAAAGGAGTACACGTATTACATTAAGCACCGAATTTACAGCTGTTGGTGAGGCAAACAGTACCCTTTATTACGGAAATACTACAAGTCACTATGAACCAAGCAAGTGGTAAGGAAATCATTACAAAACTTCTCAAGCTGTTTCTATAATGCTAAATGAGTTTCCCTATTCAATAGCCACGTGACTTTTATCAAATTCACACCGGATGGAAGTAGGCGTCAGGTGGGAATGGCCGAAAATACTTTATTGCTGTATGATTCGAACCCTGGACCTTAAGCAGCTTGGGTAGACACCCTCTGCCTTGCCACCCAGAGAAACACAGCTGCTTCACTAGCCATTCTAAAATGTGTCTCTATACTTCATTATACTGTTATGTCTGAACTCTAACCATTGCACTGCGCATGTCTGTTCCTGATGACCGCCACTCCTTCACCCCGACGTGTCTTCAAATTGACATCTCTATTTTCCCAACCACTGGAACTTGAGACCCTCAGGGACTTACCAACATCCAGCTAGCTATTGCCCCTCTTCTTCAAAGCCTGTCTCTTTCTTTCTCTCCCTGTCACTCCTTCTTTATCTCTCTCCCCTTCCCCTCTTTCTCTTTTTAACCTCCCTCTTTTGGTCTCACTCTTCCTATCTGCCTTTTCCCCCATCTCTCTCTGTCTGTCTGTCTGTCTGTCTGTCTCTCTCTCTCTTTCTCTCTTTTTCTCCCCTTTGTGGGATGAAATATGATAGGTTAGCCTTGTCCTCTTGTCCCCAACGTAACAGAGATGTTTTCTTTTTCTCAAAACAAATAATAAATTCGGCGCCGGAGAAACATGTCAAACGTATTAAACACAAGAAGAGTCGCGAAACGTCTTCAGGAATTTTTGTTTGTCATACGAGATTGCTAAACAAAATAAAGACATTCAACCGCTACATATCTACTCTTGGTGCGGAGAAGTACTAATGACGTCATATTTCAAGGTTTTTAATTAGAATGCTTAGTTTTTTTTATAGTCAAATTTGACTTTTTGGTCTGAAAATGTAATAACCCACGATGCTTACAAACTTGAGTAGCCGTGGCTGAGGCGATCTCAGTTCCAACTCCTTTGTGTCGAGTTACTTTGATGCCTGATATCATGAGAAGAAGGAGATGCGATTCTTTAAACTAATTGACGCACAGAGGTATTAGTATATGAAATATAGATTTTTTACTGTCGAAACTTATGTTGCCTGTTTTTTTTTTCTAAGAGACACATGTAGGTTTTATTCCTATTAATCTTTTTAGATTCGTTTTTTTTATCTAACACAAAGTGAGGCTTATAATTTCTATTCAAAGGATTGTCATGATTTTTTTCGTTCACAGCTGTTTTTTGTATGAATGTTATAAAAGCTACTTCATTTCAGCTGATAATATGAAAAAGTTCAGTATATTGAATTCATTGTATGCCAAGGCCATGGCAATCTTCTGTTGTAGCTTTTTTATGCAAATCGTGCTGCTTATGCATATTGTTACATGTTGGCCTTAAGGCGAATAATTCCTACAGATTGCCTGCCAACAAGAGCGTAAAAGCAACCGTAAAAGTAAGTCGCAACAGGAGCGTAAAACACTCACAAAGCTAATGCGCCTATTTATGTGAGGTCTGTCCTCATAGATTGTCCCTAAAGACTTCTTGCCAGACAGTGTAACGAGCAGTGACACCGTTTTTAACGAACTTCAAGCCTCATCTCTCCAGAGTAAAAGTTTTAATAAGATACTGAAAGTTCCTCCGGAAACGCCTAGACAACAAACCCTTCAAGTCTTTGTCTGTAATCATAAGTTATTAGACAAGACTCGCCGGATCAGGAAGGATAACGAACATTCTAGTATGTTCTTGTCCAGGACGTGGGCGCGTTTAAAACAGTGGGTCAACTGAATATCGCTTAATTCAAATTATAATTAGTATTTTCTATGCTTTTGCTTAAGAAGTGGCTACACCTGGGCTACAGGCGATTAGAATCCAATTTCTTCCTCTTATTCTCAAACACTTAACCTCTCATGTTAGTATAAACTCGGCAGGGTTACTAACCTTGTTTCCGGTTCCGGCTTCAGGGAGCTTTCTATTGTTTTTACTGATTAGAGCCTACTCTCATTCATTTCCATAAAGCCCTTTTTTCTGTTGTTTTTTTAACGCTTGGGGTCAAGGTCAGTGGGCCGATCTCTCCTGATCAAGCGGTAGAAGAATCAGCCGGGCCGTAGACAAGTCGGCGGTACGTGCACGTCACTCAAAGTGTCCCTTGACGTACTGGTACGCTGACTCGTCGGACCAGCAGCAGCAACTAGGCGCAGGTGCGGCCGATTAGTAGAAAATTACTCCCCCTGGCTAAGGGGAGACAATTCAAGTAGGACTAGAGCTCGGCGCCTTAATCGCTCTCAACTCACCATATGCAATCCCTCGCACGTGCGCTCATGAGACGCAAAAGGAGAAGAAAATCTTTTTAGCGTGAGGTGTGAGCTCTCTTGAGTGACGGTGTGGGAACAGGCGGGAGTAATTCCCCCTGCCTCGCTCGCGAGAGAGAGAGAGAGAGTTAGAGATGACTACAACACTAAACTCCAAAA
>BMAT01003598.1:350250-361946 GCA_019649035.1 Elysia marginata
GAGAGAGAGAGCAGCAGCAGCAGCAGGCGGGATGGAAAAAACCTAAAATCAGCATGAAAGGATCGAGAAATGCCCAAACTTGACACATTAAGTACAAAAAAGTATAATATGCACAATGAAAATAGGAGATCACTTTTCACTTTTTATTTATTTTATTATTTCATACACTATATTAATCCCTTTTGGGAAATTTTGCTTCGTTACTCTGGGTAACTCTATTGTACCTACTCAAAGCCTAACCATCAATCCTGATTTAATTTTTTCTACTTTGTTTACCGATCACCTGCTCTCTGTCTTCCCCCACCCTCGTCCTCCAGTCTGCAAGGAGCCCCTGGGTCTGCCGCCCTATGGAAAAGTCGAGGCCTCGACCAGGAGAAGGTCCAAGAAGGGCAGCTCATGCCAGGCCGAGGATGGTCACATCTTGAGTAGCAAGGCCTGGTGCTCCAAGAAACAGAATGGTCAGTAACTGGACCAGGTGGTGTTAAGATATTAATTGTTTTCTCGGTGTTCGTGCTTGTAGTAAAATGCGTCTATGTAAAACTTCTGTAAGTTCGCTACTTGTGCCTCTTTACCTCCTTTTGTACCTACCTACTTTTTCTTCATCTGTCTGCTTGCCTGCCCGTCTATATCTTCCTGTTTGTCTGTATGTCTTTATCTGCCTGTCTGTTTTTCTGTCTGTATATTTGTATATGTCTGTTCAGCGGTCTGTCTATATCTGGCTGTTTTCTTGTCTAAACCCACCTTTTTAGTTTGTCTATCTGCTTTTGCTTGTTTGTCTGTCTGTCAGTTTATCTCTGCCTCTGTTTGACGTATTGTTCTCCCCGTTTCTCCAACCAAATAAGGGTGTCTCTATATCTATTCGTTTTCTGCTTGTTTCACTGACATTCTCTCCCTCTTTCCCACATATTTAATGTACAGCTCTGTTTCTATCACTGCCTTTGTGTATCTTCCCGTCTTTCCCTCTATTTCTACCTGTGCCTGTCTCTGCATATCAATCGACTATCATCCCCTTCCTTCTCTTTATGATTATTTCTGCATCTGTTCATCACTTCCGCGAATTAAGGCTTAGTTTTCTTATATCCATTCCAGTTTTTAACTTCCACCTTTTGGTACTTGTGATAGGTCCACAAACTTTAGTTCTGAGTATCTCAAGCGTCTTTGATATCTAGCTCATCTCCGGTTCTACTTAAGGAAAAGTATAATTGAAATGAAAACCGAAGGGAAAGACAACTCTTTGTAAGTGGTTTGGGCTAAATGAAGAAGATGCAAAGAAATGGACATTTTAATGTTACCTGCTAGACAGGCGAATGAGGGAAGAAAATAAAGACAAGGGACATCTCTAAACAGAAACAAGCATAAAAAAATCAGAAAAAGAAAGCTCCAAGAAGCTTAGAGAAATCGGTTGTACATAGAGAGGGCAAGAGAGATAAAAGGGGAGAGACATAGATAAACAAAGTGAGAAGGAGAGAAAAAGTAATTATGTACTTGTGAAAGCTACTTGGAAAGATTGCCTTCGACCAGATGAGTCTGTTCTTGATCGTAAAATTCCGAATTTATACTTTCTTTACATTTTCTCAATCTCCGTTTATTATGAGGGTCCGTGTAAAACTACATACTTGTATCTACTTCATGCGTCTTCCAATCTCTATGTTTCTAATTTTAAAAAAAATGCCTCATCTGTTTATGCCAGTCACTTAATTTGTTCATTCGTTTCCCCCACTCTCAACCTCCATCTCTTCTTTGCCTTTGTGTGAACAATGAAGTTGAATATTTTTGTTTCTTCAATGCCGCTATGTCTGACAACAAGAGGCAATCTTCATCATTGTTCTTGCAGGTTCTGTTTACACTTTGTTTTTATTTATAGAACTCCAGAGCTATCAACCTGTCATCTTAGAGAAGAAAATGCACCAGACTTGAACCTCCCACCATCCGCCGCACTGTCTACCAAACACCCTAAGAGACCAATTAAAACCAAACTTTTCTTCTGTAATTTGTTTTGCTAATCTCTAACCATCTAACCTGCCACACAAAAGCTGTGAAACACCCAGCACTCTCAAGAAATTTTCACACATTTTTCACCACTTATCAATAGGGTCATCTTTTTTTTTAGAATATTCGGTCGGTTAGTTTATAATCAGGCTGGGTGCTCATGGAATTGTTGTCGGTAGTTTTTTGTGTAATTTGTTCAGGCTAAACTAAACAACACATGGAGCAAAAAATAATACGATGAAAAGCAGCAAAGAGTATTACTCCGGTCATAGCGAAAACCTATGAAGACCTGTTTTTTTATTTTACCAAATACTTTCCATATCCAAAATGATACTCCTGTCTATCTATCTATCTATCTATCTATCTATCTATCTATATATCTATCTATCTATCTATCTATCTATCTATCTATCTATCTATCCAAGCTATTGCGTGAAATATCAGATGTATAGAATATTTTAGCAAAGTAATTATTGCCAGATTTCCTATATTTTGTGCCTTGCCATGGCGTATAAGTTTCAGGCTGCTGCCTCTATCAGATGGCTCGTTGGACTTCGTTCACTAACAGGAACTTTCTTTTGTGCATACAATGCGAAAATATTTCCTTTCGCACGTCCAATGAACCTCTTTCTCAGATTGGCATTTTTTTTCTTTTAGACCCAAAGAACATGGCTAATTGACACTCAATAAAGGCGCTTGAATGAAACAAAGAGAAATTGACTTACTCTTATAAAAGATATGTTCTCATATTTATGAACTTTTATTCAGTTGTCACAGAACATGATCTTTTGGAATTTTTACACGATAAAGACAGTCGTTGAGATTGAATGACTTTCATGTAAAGATATAATTACACTGTAATTGGCTTCTAAGCCTTTGAAATGTGCAAATTATGAAAGAAATTTATTAATAAAACGAAAAAACGCAATACCGTTGATTTAAGCTCATAGCCTAGCCTGGCATGACGGACCGCTCTCTCGAATAAATTATCCGTTTATAACATTATTGACAAATTGAAATTCTTTTCAACTTTACCCTCTTTTATCCGTCTGCATAATAAATCTGTACTTTAAAAATCTTTCAAAAGATTATTACTGGAACATTAAAAACTCAATGATTATGTAGTAAAGCGAACACAAGAACTTTCTCTAAAGTACATGAAATATAATGGTATGAAATCTGGTTCAGTGTGGTCCCTAGCATGTTTTAAAAAAATTTAAACATAAAAATTAGATTATTATTATTCTTATATACACTGAAATTATGCCATGGCTTTTCTTTCTCCCTACTCTCTCTCTATCGCCTTTCGTTTCCGACCTTCTTTCTTCCTCTCTCGCTTCCCCCTTTCTCTGTATTTCTCTCTCTCTCTCTCATTCTGTCGTTTTGTCTTTTTGAAAAGTCTTTACCATGAGCTCATCCAACCAACATCTTGCACAGTCTGCCCCTCCTCCCCCCTCTCTCTTTCTTTCTTTCTATCTCTTTCTCTCTCTCCTTCCTACTCCTACTTGCATTTTTTCTTTCTCTTTCACACTTGGTCTCTCTGTACTACTTCACCCACTTTCTTTCCTTTCCTTTCCATTCGCTTTTATTCTACGTATGTCTCTCTCTCTCTCTCTCTCGCCTTTTTCTCTCCATTTCTTTTTTCATCGTCTCAAGAAATTCATTTTCTGCCCTCACTATCCCTTCTTTCTATTTCTGGCTCTCTCTCTGCCTATTCTTCTCATTCACCTATTCATTTTTTTTAGATTGAACTTTATAATCATGATTTCGTTACATGAAAAGCCACAAATGACGGTGTATGTTTGCATACGCAAACACCCTTGTGAGGCCCAGCTAACATTTACACCAAACTTCTCGACATTGGAGGGCTCTTACACTAGACAAAACGACACATCTCAACGCATTTCTTGCAATCATTTTACATGTCATGTCTTTTATTTTCCGAACACGCCATGTCGAGGGTTTTGTTTTCGTTTGTCTGTCGTAGAAGTCAATGCTTTCCTCATGAGCAGTAATTGCCTTCAAATGTCAGTTTTCCAATTTTCTGTCTCTCGAGATAAACATTAGTTTGTGTTTTTTACAATCTTCAAGAATTTTTACTTCTTGTTTGTTCGTTATAAAAGTTTCTATGTTTGACAAAATTCGTCTCGGTTTTGTAAGCTAGCGGAGATAATAACAAATTTTAAAGTTATTACCTTCACACCTTTCTTAGGCTAGCTGTAGCTTTTTTGTTTTCTCTATGGCATTTAATGCCTTTAAAACATGTTCAGAAAAAGTTCAGTGCATATTGTTCCTAAGTTCTAAATTTAGACAGATCAGCATACGTTTTTGCCTTTTCTTGAAAGGATCAAATTATATTTAAAAATTTGAATTCATTACTTTCTACTGACTGTTATTTTTGAAAGGGTAAAAACATGATGTAAATTTTTACAACAGTCAAAACCAAGGATTGAAAGAATTAGAACAATAGTTAAACAATTTTGTTGATCTTGTACTTTCAGAAGTTTTTTTTCTTTCTAGTGATGCGCCGTAAAAATGGTGACGTCAATAAAAACCAGTTAAATCGCATGTCCTGTAGATGTGTAACTTGCAGGGTTTTTGTGTGCGTTGGTTTAGTGTAAGTTTTCATAAACATACAGACAGACACATCACGCTCATGCAGCATATAGTGACCAAAAGATCACACGCTTAGATAGCTAGATAGAGAGATAGTTACTTATATACGTATAAAGATTGAAAGAGAGAGAGAGATAGAGGGAGAGGGAGATAGAGATAGATAGATGGATAGATAGATAGATAGATAGACAGAGAGAGAGAGAGAGAGAGAGAGAGAGAGAAAGAGAGAGAGAAATTTTTACAGAAAGCAGATTATCTAAAGTGAGAGAGCTAAATTAGGAACAAACGAAAAAAAGAAAAGAGGGATGAAAGAAAGCAAAAAACATCAGCCAGAATGAGAAAGAGGAGGAAGGGAATTGGGTAGGATATAACGAGGATTACTAATTATGAGGACCTAATTCTTTGACTGAAAAGAGGAGAGAGGGGAAAAACAGAAAGTGGGCCAACACTTGGGCCCAGGCATTCTTGCGTGGCATTCTTGCATTAATAAATATTATTTACAACTCTCACGTTTTGCTGTCGGCTAATTAATTGGCCTTGTTAGTTCTATCTGGCAACCCCAAGGTGACAGAAATACCTGGCCAACCCTTACACTCCGTTGGTGGCTATTATGAATGGGATTAGATCGCCTAGGATACCGTAGAAAACTATTTTGTGGAGAGGGATAGAGATAGAGAGAGAAAGAGAGGGGAGGGGGAAGAGAGGGGAAGAGAGAGCAGTGTTTGTTTTTTCTTTAAAAAAGTATTTGAACATCAGCATATTCAAACCTTCAATGTCTAAAGCAGTCGTATCCTTTCTAGTCAAAACGCAATGTTGAACAAAGGTGATGAACCACTTAATATATAGTCCCTACCAAGACTCTTTGATTTCATACCGTTAGCAAGGAAACAATTTAAAACCTGTTTTCGAAGCTAAAGGGAATACAATTTGGTTGAACATGGGTTTTTTTTCGTAGAAAACGTCTATGATAGTGTGGCTAGAACACAGTTTTTTAGTGTTGAATGTTAAACATTTTACTGTGTGTTGGTTAAACTTCAGGTTCGGGTCTGTAAGAGTTGAGGTGATAATTCTTGGTAAATGAACACATTATAGTTCGGCGGAGAAACAGGTGTAATCAAAACAACAGCAGGGACAAAAGACAGTACTAGCAACAAAAGCAAAAATAATAATGTAAATAACAGTAGTATTAATAGAAGTAGCAGCAGCACTAATAGTATTAGTAGTAGTCCTACAAGTAATAGTAGTAGCATAATGGTAATAGAAGTAGTAATAATGATGATAATAATAATAATAATAATAATAATAATAATAATAATAATAATAATAATAATAATAGTAATAATAATAATAATAATACACGACGAGAGCCGAACCAGATGAGACACAAGTGGCCAGCAGATAAGCGTTACAAACCACCCACCAGGCCTAACAAGAATGACGCTGTTCGTAAGCGAAGATGGAGTGTGGAAGAGCAAAGTTTTGAGAGGGGGATAAATCCACAGTTGTCTCCCTTAGTGTTTATGCCCCTTGGTTTTCTAAGTACGCCTGAATGGCTTTCAACAGATTGTTATTAGCCTCGAGCTGATTCGTCCCATGCATCACTCGAGATGACCATGACAACAACTGGAAGTGAAATTACAAAAGCTGTTTTGTTACAGCCGTTAGAGCTTTCATTTTTTCACCATGATGTTTTACCATATAAAAGACCGGCGAAGTAAAGCAAAGGTTATTTTAGGGTGAAAAAAATGTTTAAAGCTTGTAATTTTTATATTTCAATGTAGGTTTGAGTATTATGTACAGTTGGTCTGTTTTGAAACAAAGCTATTCCGCACTCTGGCCTGCTCATGTTTCGATCTAGTATCCAGTAATTATTTACTTCTGGTTTATCCCCATGGGTGAAGGGATGGGGGTGGGGGTAGGTATGAAAGGTAAAATATCAATGAGTTGTCATTTCTTTAAAAGCATCGGAGTTTTTGTCTCAAAATCTCTCTAGCTGATTTGTATGACTCTCCCGTGATTCGGTAAAGAAGTAGCAGACCTAATGTCAAAGCCCCTATTAGTTTTAGCCGGACTAGGTAAAAGCAAATCCCTTTCATTATGCTAGGTTAAACTTGTACAATCTGTATGGCCCTCTTTGTCATTCAAAGATTAGAACACGGGATTCAGCTTTAATTTACTATTGGCATAGTCTGTCGAAGTTTTTAAAACCAGAGCAAATTAAAATGAATATGTTTCTGACACTAATGGTGGCATGTAAGAATGTTAGAGGGAATTGCAGTGTCAGTTCTACCTACAAAAATTCAGATTCAAAGAAGAAAATGGCGTGTATTGCCTCCCAAACTTTCGTCTTAACCACCCATGCCTGCCGTTTTGATTTGTTGCCCTAAAGAAATTTGAGTGGAGAAGGCCATTTGTTGAGACGGTTATAACCTAGCTCTCTCCTTCTCTCCCTCTCTCTCTTTCTCTCTCTCTTTCTTTCTCTCTCTCTCTATTTCTTTCTCTCTCTATTTCTTTCTCTCTCTTTTCCTTTCTCTTTTCTCTCTATCTCTCTTTCTCTCTCTCCCTCTCTATTTTTTTCTCTCTCCCCCCCCTCTCTCTCTTGCTCCAGCCATCCATATCATGTATACTTTCTAAACTTCTAAAACATTCCGAAGCAAAGACTATTAAAGGATCTGGTTCCAAAGTGACCTGAACAGGAAGTGCGACAACTCTCTGTTTTTTAAGCTTAACATTGTCCTCATCCGAAATACAGCATTTCATTTTGTTTTTTTTCCAAGTTTAGATTTTGGACATGGTAAATATTCACATAGAAAATTTAGTATTGCTTTTCTCATGATGTCAAGGTAAAAAAAAAATTTCTGCAATTATCAACCACCAGTTTGACATATAATCTAGATATATTTTTACTGCTTTGAAGTTATAGCGTAAATTGTTAAGTTTCTTAACCTCTTAGAACATTGCTCTTTTTTTCAGCTTTCTTTTGTGTCACAGTTTTTAAATTTCTTTTCTTCATGAACTAAAACAAAAAAAAACAACCAAAAAAAAAACCAATAAAAAAAAGAACAAAAAACTATCGAGTCGCCCCTTTTAAATATTCTCGCCCTTGAAAGACTTTCTAGCCGTTACAGCCCGTTGATGAAATTCGAATGTTTATAGGCTTTCGTACTCGTTTTGTGTTCAGGACTGTTTCGGAATTTTTATTTAACGACTTAATTAGATCATAGTAAATCCTTTAAGGAAACAAATTAAACAAGGACTTAACAAACAAACAACATTTGCAGTCCTCAGTCTCTAAGGAAGTACATTGTATAATGAAACCACTTTCCTTCCCTCCGACTTGTGAAGGGTTATCTTAAATAACCCCACGCTATTCTAATCGATAAATTGTGTTGTGTGTATTTGTTCCTTCCTTCCGACTTGTGGAGGGTTATCTCAAGTCACCACTAACTGCAGCTCTAACTGACACATTGTGTTGTGTGTATTTGTTCCTTCCCTCCGACTTGTGGAGGGTTATCTTAAGTCATCACTAAATGCAACTTTAACTGATACATCGTGTGTTGTGTGTATTTGTTCCTTCCCTCCGACTTGTGGAGGGTTATCTTAAGTCTCCACACACTACTCTAACTGGTACATTGTGTTGTGTGTATTCTTTCCTTCCCTCGGACTTGTGGAGGGTTATCTCAAGTCTCCACACACTGCAGCTTTAACTGATACATTGTGTGTTGTGTGTCTCCCCAGACAAGCAATGGCTTCAGTTTGACGTGGGCCCGCCGACTCTCGTGACGGGGATTGTGACCAAAGGTCGCGGCGACACGCGGCGCAAACACTGGGTACAGCGCTTCCGCCTGGGCTACAGCAACGATACCAAGACCTGGTATAAGTACAAGGATGCCCACCACCTGGACCCCAAGGTGAGTGCCGGGAGGGGCCGGGGGTAAAAGTTGCGGTCCTTGTGGTAAGAAATGGAAAGGGGAGAGGGTAAAGAACAGAAAAGTTGTGGTTAATTGCTGGAATGGTACGTAAGATTATATGTGGTTTCGATTTAATGTAGAGTTTTATATCTAAAAAATGATATTTTCAGATGTTTCCTTAAGGCATGAGGATAATAGGACAATAAGATAAATACTCAAACAGATACATAGTTGGGTGGATTTATAAAAAATAGAGTGGGTAATGAAAAGAACATTATTGTGGTTAAGTCTGCAAAGAGCAGTAAGGTTATATGGTTTTCTTTTTTATTCAATGTAGGGTTTTAACTCAAAAAATTTATATATTTTCAGATATTTACATAAGGCATGAGGATAATAGGATAAATACTCAGACAGATACATAGTTGGGTGGATTTATACACAGATAAAAACAGAGTGAGATAGATAGATAGATGCATGTTAAATACATAGAAAAGAAAATAAAGAAAGTCAATTCAGAGATACAAAAGCTAGAAAAAAAATTTCTATCCTCTAGTTCTACTTGTAAAGAGTTATATTAATCTCAGTGCGTTTCTCAGTAAATCTTCTAAGTTTCGTTCCGGGTTGAATGCAAAGTCTTTACTAAAAAGGACATAGGTTAATTTTTTTTTATTTTAGCCAATGCTATATAGTAATCAAAATTAGACAAAATCTGTTGACATTACTTTCCACTTGTATAACCTTAAAAAAAAACAAAAAACACGGGACTAGATTTGGTCTCTGAGTTAAAGTTGGGTTTAAAATAAATTTGTGTAAATTTTGTACACGACATCCTCAAACGAAGCATAACTGTCAGTGAGCATGTAAGAAATTTAGTTATTATTATAGATCAAGCCGATGCTGAAAGAGAAACTAGTGAATTCATCTTCAACGCTATCAAAATTAAACTTTAGTGTCATCTTCAGATGTGTCTGTATAAAAGGAAATGTTTCGAAGCTGGAGCGCTAAATGTCTGTTCATGTTTTGTTTTATATCTGTTTCCTTGAATGTCTCATCTTTCGGCTGTAACAGTTACTTTTCTATAAAGCATGATTTCTTCTTTTATCTCTGTACCTTTTTTTTCTTTCATGTTCGCCCGGAATGGATGGCTTACTATTAGTTTATTTCTCTCGTTCATTTTCACTTAGAATCTTCGCTCTATAAAAGCAATCAATTATCTTATCACGAATGCACATATTATTATCATCTTAAAGTCACCGGCATTGCTAAGAATGCGGTGAGAATTTAGACCATCTTAAATTAGCATGCACTTTTTATTCACTGCTATGATAGAAAGATTTTTTTTTTCAAAACTTATCACTTCAGTGGTACACGACTTTATATCTTAAACGTTGAAGTCGTCTTCAAATTTGATGATTTTTGTCGCATTTCAGGTGTCTTTTTCCCTTTTATTAAAGATCACTAGGTTTTCTCTTGACTTTTCTTGCATGCAATGTGTGTTATTGTGTAAGTGAACAAATCAGATATGTCTTTTCCATATATCTTATTTATAATGAAAATGTTACAGCATTCATAAAATTTTCTGTATTTTAAATATATTCTTCTGTGTCGTCGTTTCTTACAAGTGTATTATAAAGTAAAAAGATATTTTTACCCACTCGAGTTTATAAATTCGTAAAATAAAATCATACTGTGGGGTACTTTAACGGACGCAGAAATAATAAAATACAAAGATTTAGGATACACTATACGATAGCGCAGAGTATATGTGATTTCCTGGAACGGTAACATAAATTTTAGTGATCAAACTATGTGTGAGGATCTTACAAAGTCTACCACATTTCGGCAGCTAATTGAATCTTTGAACCTTTCCGCCGCAAAGTAAATGTATCTCACTTATAGTTCATACATAAAAGTGATATTTTAGTTTAAACAGCGTGTTTTAGTTACCCTAAAAGTACTCAGAATAAATAACTCTATTAGGTTCTGTGAAATTGGGACTTCGAAGCTGAAGATGATCCATTTAATCAAGAAATAAGGTTTATTTCTTGTGAGCCAAGTTTAAAATAATTTCGAAGCGTGAAAACTATCAATCTACTTTTATTCTTTTTTGCTTACTAATGCCACAAAAACATTACGAAATTGTTCTAATGTTTTACACTCACCTTATTTATCTGCTCATGTCTTTAATCTCAAATATTCGTTCATTAATTTGATATAATAACTTGAGGAGGATGTATATGGTGATTTTAGATTTTCCGAATTTAGTTTAAATAATTTCATGAAGAACTTTGTTTCTCTTGAAGATAATTTAGTAAGCCTTCTGGAAGAAAGTTATTTTTTCCCACAAGGAATATAATATTAAAGTTGAAATGGCCATCAACTAACTCTGAAGTCACCTAGCCCTACTCAGTTAATTTTTAGAAAGAGAGAGATAGGCATGGAGAAACGGTGCAGTTATCTACCGCTGTTCAGGTTAGAAAACAATCGTTTAGATAAGCATGGAGTAATGGTGGAGTATTCAGCAGCTATTCAGATTAGAAAACAATCGTTTAGATGATTTCCTCGCACCGCTTTCCGGCAATGCTTTCGACTCTGCTGGTGGGACACTGAATAAAATGCCAGTTTTCCGGTAGCTTGGCACTTTAGCCTATTGAAAGAAACAGAAACAATATTTCCAAATTCCTTATTGTTACTTTGTTTTTTAACTAGAAGGAGAATGCAGGATACTGATATTTTGTCTGGGGGTAATGCGTTCCTTTCCCAATCAAAATCCCACCACCAAATGTTGATGTTTTAAATCATATAGAATTGTCCCCCCTCCCTTAATGATGAAGGTGTTTGTGTGTGCGTGTGTGTTTTTTTTCTAATACGCTATTATAATACATCTTAACTATGTACCACTGTAACATCGAGACGGAGAACAAAAACTTAATAACTGTAATCTTATTTACGAACCATTAATAATATTGTATTTAATTCTTGCCTACCTGTATATATTTACAAACTGACTACCTTGATTAACCTTTAACCCAATGTTTTGATGCCTACTGATTGCCCTGTAAACTTTGACCTTTGATCTTCTCTAGAGCCAATGGTTGTGGAGCACGGCTCGCAACTCATCTTCATCTCATTTAATACCAGACAAATTCTCGGACAATGGACTGGTAAGCCAGAAGCACA
>BMAT01003598.1:410547-423192 GCA_019649035.1 Elysia marginata
TAGTTGTAGTAGTAGTAGTAGTAGTAGTAGTAGTAGTAGTAGGAGTAAAGGTAGTAGTAGTGGTGGTGGTAGTAGAAGTAGAAGTAGTAGTAGTAGTAGTAGCAGCAGCAGTAGTAGTAGTAGTAGTAGTAGTAGTAGTAGTAGTAGTAGTAGTAGTAGTAGTAGTAATAGTAGTAGTAGTAATAGTAGTAGTAGTAATAGTAGTAGTAGTAAATCATTTATTTGCCGTCGTCTCTTTGAAAAAAAAGTGTGTGTGTCTTTAACTCTTTCTCTTTCTCTCTCTCTCTCTCTCTCTCTCTCTCTCTCTCTTTCTCTCAATCTACCTGTCTATCGAACATAATCGATTCTCGCAATTAATCTTGGCTGGTTTATTGATTTATTTATTTCAAACGTAACAGAAATCAACCCGGGAGTACAATAGTTCTAAGCCCAGTCCTCAATAACACAAATAATAGCAAAAACGCATCAATCAAAAGATAACATGACATGATAATTACACACCAATATTGTGTGGCAGTGCTATCAGCAAACAAAAAGATTTGGTTAACATATCAGAAACATAAAGCTCATAGAAATCTGAGTCTGTTCCCTCTCTCAGCGTTCAAGCGGACCTGAAGGTTTGTAAAGTAAACTGTTTGTTTAAAAACACGAGAATAAACAAAGCTGATAAAAGATATTATAGGATATAAAATTTTAGAAGTCCTCATGTACATGAGAAAAAGAAGAAAAAAAAACATTTTACAAATTAAAGAAACAATATAATTTTTATTGACGTAATTATAACATCTACCTTAATATCTACCATAACAAAATAATGTAATACTAAACCGCAATAGGGTATGGTATACATATTATGGTAAAAGTAATAGCTATTCGGTTGTGTATTGAATCAGTGAGGTTAACAATAATGGTAAACAAAGTTTTATCTTGTAATTTAAAATCTCCCAGTTAGAGAGAGAGAAAGAGAGAGAGAGAGAGAGAGAGAGAGAGAGAGAGAGAGAGAGAGAGAGAAAGAGCAATGTAAAATAAAAAATAGAAAATAAATCAGAGCACAGCAGAAATTTTAGAAGCAATATTTTTGGTCATCCTTTAATACAAAAGCCTAAAGGAATTAGTTGGTGTAAAAGAGCACCTCCAATATGTAATGTATACATGTAAAAAAATGAACGGTTTAAATGATAAGCATCTAGAAAAGAAAAAATATAACATCAATTCTTTATCTCCGGCCTAGTTCGACTATTATTTTCCGGTAAACGCTCCCCACAGGGTTCCCGTCAACCAAGGGAAATAACAATCTAATCATTTGGATTTCTATGACACGCCTTCATATAAACTGACGGTGTCGGTAATTGAAAGAAAAAAAAAAGTATTGTTGTCTTAGGTAAGATCTCAAATTTCACTTCATTTATCGACACAAAGCTTTGTTTGTCAAAATAGACACAGTAACCATAGGAGATAAAACAATATAAAAGATCGTAAAACGAACAAGGACAGAACTTGTCTTGATTGTATTGGTATAAGTTTTGCAAACTTGCTAATAAGCAAGTAGATTATGCATTAATTCAAGAAATAAATGGGCACTTGAATGAAAAAAAAATTATAAACACTACATTCGCACCACATTGAAACCTTATATTTATAAAAAAAAATTTAAAAGTTATAGATCAGACGTTTCTTCTCCACTTCTGAGAAACGATTTTTTCTAGCTGTGATAGAAAAGGTTTTATTTTGACACACAAAAGATAAGAGACTGGGAAACTAGGACGCTCACAACTAAGATAAAAACTTTCTCTATGAGATAATAAGGATGTAATCTACCTCCTCACAATAAGAACAACCACAATAATAAAGCAGTCGACTGTATTTGTGACTTCTGGGCACAGACATAACGTACACAGCATGGCATGCATTAAATCTACCTCACTTTGTATTCTGAGATCTATGCAGCTCAGCGCCAAGTTCTTTCAACAGAAGTTTCACGAAGTCTCCATGCTTGTTTCTGCTAAAGAGTTACAAAGAGCGGAGATGAGAATCACAACGGCTTGAATAAAATCTAATCAACAAGAATTTTGACAATATAAAGAGAGAGAAACTACGGAGCGTTCTATTCATTTGTAACCCATTCTTTACTTGCATTAAAAAAAGAAACATATATTACGTTGTTTTTACCAATCTTTTTTCTTATTTTTTTCCAATACCTTTTTGGAATTGCATTCGTCTCTTTTTAACTATAACCTCTTCTTTCATCATTCTATTTCTTCCAATTTCTCTCTGCAGCATTTGGTTAACTGTTCTTAAACATTTTATAAATACAGACAAAACAGTCTTTTACCCAAAAAAAAAAAAGGAATAAAAAAAAAATCACGTATTTTTGCCTACTTTTGTTCCATGTTTCTCTGCACTGTTTTATTTTTTTCAACCCGTCTCTCGTTCCCTACTCCTTTACTCTCTCTCTCCTCCTTCCCTCCTCTCCCTCTGTCTCTCTGTCTCTGTCTGCCTGTCTCTTTCTTTTATACTTCACTGCCTGGCTTTCTTTCACTTTCTTCCATATTAGATTTCAAAAGACTCTTTGCAGATCACCTCTCTTGATACACGGTGATAGTTTTATTTCTGTACTTTTCTCTCTTTCCCATATTTTAGCTTAATGTATCTGTCACACGGTGTTTCTCTTCTTCTTCTCAATAAACACCGGTGTTACGCTCACTCTTTCCTTAAAACTCTGAGCTTCACAAAACATTTGCTCACTTTATTACGCTACTCACATTCCGTTGTGCATCAAAACTCAAATCATGGACGAGAAATATCTGCGACCTGCGCTAGTTTGAGATCACTTCCGTTGCAGGTTTGTTCTAACCTTATCGCTTTTCAGCTGAACGTGCTGCAAATACATAGCAAGCCCAAGTAGAGTATGCCATTTAGAGAACGTCTTATTCAGATGTGAGTGGGAATAAGGATGGAGTCGAGACTGAATCAGCATTCTATTGTGGGCGCCCTAAGAAACAAGATCTCGATGAGCCTGTGGCAGAGATCGAGAGAGAGAGAGAGGATGAAGGGGTGAAATAGAGAAAGGGTGAAATAGAGACAGGGGGAGTTAGAAATGATAAAGTAGATAGAAAGGAAGAAGGAAAGAGAGAAAGAGAAAGAGAGACAGACAGACAGAGACAGAGAGGCAGACAGACAGACAGACAGACATACAGAGAAAGAGAAAGGAGCGAGGGAAAGAAATATAGAACCACTGATTGAAAAATGAAAATTGAGACCACATTAATATAAAGAAAAATTAGAAAAAAAATTAAAACAAGAAAAAAACTCATACGGTGTCACCATTTTGCAAAGATAATATGAAAGACTATCTAGTGCGAGATTTGTTCGATTATTACTCCGTCCCGGTAGCTCATGAACAGAGCCGGCCTAAGTTGCTTGTGTTTGTTTTTTGTGGGATTAAAAGTCTGTGACCCACCAATCATGTAGCTTTTTTCTATCACTTTTTGGCATTCTTTACAATATTTAGAATAAAATAACGGGAATAGTAATCTGTAAAAAAAAAACAACCACCTAATGGTCAGACGCTAAATAGCCAAATTATTTCTTGTTAATGTTTATAATTTATAGCTCCGAAGAGATCCAATCCACCATAAAACACCTTTTATAACAAACTTCGCGAATTAAATGCCGCGGGTTAAATCTGATTAAATGAATTGACAATATACATTAAATACATAATTTAATGCAGGCAGCAGCATTCAAAACCCCAGGTTGGCATTCAGTGTCTTAATAAATTACAGCACTCATTCCAACAAAAAAAAAACCCTACACCAAGACAGTCTCTACTGGTAGAAGGAACAGTCGCATAGCAATCGGACATACCCCAGGTGGTCTGTCTGTTCAGTTTTGTGACAACATTTACATAGTAGACTTCACGTACAGACATTGAACAAACTCGGAGTCTAATCTAAGCGCTGGAGCTAGATAACTTGATTACTACAGAAATACTCCAGACATCACATGGTGCAATACCAAGTTTAAACCAGACAAAAATAGTCACTTCCAATAATTTCAAAGAATGCCCTTACGTCTTTAAAAACATTTGGGGGTTTTATATGATTTAGTTTAACAATTTTCGTTCTCATGTTTATTTGACAGTTTTGACTTTTGAGAGAAAGGCAGATTGAACAGAGGAATTAGCTCTCGATGTTTACCGTGGTTGGAAAATATCACACACTTTTATGGTCATAAACACGTTCGTGGTATATTATTTAAATAACAAAGTTACGGAGACCTGGCATGTTGAAAAGAAAACAGAACCATAAATTAAAACAAAAAAAACCCTCTGAATTCTGAAAGGAAAGCTTGTATTTGGGTTCATATTTCCACTTTATATCAACAAGGGAAAGAATTTTACTTAATTTTTAGCTTATCTCATCAAAAGACGGTAGGTAACTTAGTAAATAATTCGTTGTAATAAACATGTAGAGATATATAGTAACATAGATATGGGGAGACAGACTGAAATTGAAAGTAATCACCTTACCCGTTATTTTACTCTTTCTTGTTTTCTACCTCTTTCTCTCTATACTGTTTTCCTCTCAATCCATTCGTCCTCCCAAATTCCTTGTCCTTATTTTCTCGCTGTTAGTATATGTATGCATGTCTCTCTTCTTCTTCTTCTTCTTCTTCTTCTTCTTCTTCTTCTTCTTCTTCTTCTTCTTCTTCTTCTTCTTCTTCTTCTTCTTCTTCTTCTTCTTCTTCTTCTTCTTCTTCTTTTTCTTCCTCTTCCTCTTCTCCCTGTATATCATTTTTTTTTCTTTTATCTCTACCTTGTATAATTTTTATTTCATACCAATGAGATGCGAAAATGACACACATCAAACGGAAGCCGACAAGACCGATGCCATAAGATCTTCGATTATACATCAAGATTTGTTGCAAATTCCTCAAGCCTTCCGTTGAGAAAGTGCATTAAGTTTCGAGCTAGGTTACCTCCCTTCTACCAAGATATAAATAACCCCGGAGATACCCGTTGATTAAATAAGACAAGCTAAACGGAAACGAGAGGTTTTTTTTTAGAAGGGCTGGTGGATTTCGCCTTAGGTTGTGTACTTCAGCCAAGGAATAGTACTATCAAAGATATTTTTTTATAAACTTGCAACCAGAATATTTTTATGCAACAAAGTATCCAGATCTACTCTTATTTTAATATGGGCCTACAATGTAGACGATATCAATTTGTTCCCACTTGGGGAAATTTTTTCCTTGCTCATAAATAAAACAGTTAAATAATTTTTAAAAAAAACGATGGAAATACTAATACGGAGATCAATGGCATTTAAAACTCTACACAGAGGCGGGACCCGGATTCTGATGATGATGATTATGATGATGATAATGATGATGGTGATGATGATGATGATGATGATGATGATGATGATGATGATGATGATGATGATGAAATACAATTTTGAAGGCATTGTCGATTTTTAACTTATTCGTATTTAAAACAAAACTTCCGTTTTTTCCAGTTCTACATTGCATTTTACTTTATTAAAAATAACAACTGCGAGTCACAAAGTACAAAATAAGGTTAAAGCTCTTTCTTTATGGGCATGAACTTGTGATTGAAATGACAATGAGCAAACTATTGCGGGTTTTTTTTTCAAAGCTCACAGCGTCTGACACAAATTGCTTTTTTTCCTCCTTTACCCGGACGACCTTCTACTCACAGTCCGGCTCTGGTGTCCACAGACCGTGCTCATCTCGCCATCTCTATAGAAAGTTTTTAATATCCACCGGAACCCGAGACCGACCACTAAGCCGTCAAGCTGCAGAAATTAAAGCGGGCAAACCCGACATATTTATTATTCCTGTACAACGAACACACGCCCTGATTTTCTCGAAGGCTCCCCCAACAATGGACTAGTCCATAGCGCACGAGAGAGCATCAGAAGGTACAAAGGATGCTCCACTGGCGCGCTAAGCGTGAAAGACCTGGCCTAGCCTAGCCCTGTAAATGCTGAGAACACGTGACTGGTAAACTTCCTGGGCTCATTTCAATCTAGACTTCCCCAAGTCTGTTGGTCCTGGGATTTGATAGGACCCCAAACGAGGAAAAAGAATCTAATTTCAAGTACCGGTAGAAAATTACAAGGGAAATAATTACTGTAGGGAGAAAAATATGAAAGCTGAAAGAAGTTGTTTCCCCGTATGTTGTGAATAGTCCACTGTAAGAATTGTAATACCAGACAATGAGGGTGAGTACTAAAGTATGTGTGTGTGGGTGTGTGTGGGAGGGAGTGGGGAGTTTTATCAATGCTGGAAACGGTTTTGGTATCGGGTCGGAATCTATAAAAAAGAGAGAGAGAGACCAACTTGCTTTAGTCATAAAAATTGGGTTGGGATTACCATTGACTTGTGGCGCCAGCACGCCCGAGCAAGTCCTAATCAAGTTAGGAGAAAATGGCTCGATGATCGTCTACAGTCACAGAGACTAAACCCAGGGAACTCAAGTTGGAGAAACACACAGATTTTGATCAAGAGGGAAAACAGATTTTTTTATCTGCGTATTGATGTTTTATGTGGTCATGACTTTTTTTGCAATAGAATAAAAATAATTTGTTTTACAATGCTACCATCTAAGGCGTAATCACTTTTAGTATGAATTGTTCAGGGACCTCCATCATGTCCAAAAACCAGATAAAGTAAACATACTGATACGAAAATCTGAAGGAAAAAAATTGTTAAACAAAAAGTTCATACATAGTCTGAAACCCGAGCCATGTAAAACTAACATTATTCTGAAAGACACGCCCCACACGTTAAGCCTGCAGCTTCTCATGATATCTCGTGGTGAAAAAAATGTTACAACAAAAAAAAAATAGATATCGGAAATCCCATCAATTTTCAGCATCTCAAATAGACTAACATATTTGAAAGATTTAAAGTATGAAACTAGCAGTTGAGAGAAATTAGCTTTTAGTGGAAGTACCCGAAATGTCTGCCTTTAGTATAATTCGAACCTTCGACTTATGAGGCATTCCCAAAAGTTGGTCCATGAAACATGGACATAGAGGTGAAAAAATTAAACTCTCCCAAAGCACTTTAAATTGGCTCTATAGTATAGAGAAATTATCTATCTTAACTAATGTGAAAGAAAAAAGATAAAAATTTTACTCTTGTAAAGGTAAAAGCCGTTATAGTGACAGCTCCCTTCATATTGAGGACATAACGATTCACTCCGATAAAAGTTAATAATTCTAAAAGTATGTATGTTTTATGGGATATTTGTGGTAAGAGGTTTTAGGCTACCCATTATTGAAAAACTACAACAGTTTTTATGAGTTTCACTCAGTTTATTTTTTTTGTAGAGGCAAAAATGTGCCGAGACATGCTGTGTTTATGAGAACCCAATACTGAAAAGTTTAAAATTTCCATAAATATTTCACATATTCTATTCAAATTTGAATAAAATTATCTTAAGTTCACACTAGACCTTGCAAGTATGAAAGTTTTCAACTAGTCTTATTTTCAACAATGGGAACATAATTTCACTTTTCGGACATAACGTACACTACAAAAGTGTAATTATTAAACGATTCTATTAGAAATAAAAAACACAAGCTTTTTGCAGGTTTATTTGTGATAAATTTATGTTTTCAAAGGTCTAGAGGGACAATTTTGATAAAACACGGTATATTTTCCCTTTTTTCCATAATCTAAACACGTATCATATTGAGGACATAACGTTCACTACAAAATTTAAACTAAAAGAAAAAAAACCCAGCAAGTTCTCTTTAAAAAATCTAGATCTAGATTAAGATCTTATCATACACAGCATAAGCCTTGAATCTACTCTCTTATAAACATTGTCGATACAATTTTACACACAACTGCTACTTAAAATCTCAGGCTATTTATTTGGACATAACACTCACTTCGTAAAGTTCTCGTCAGACCTATATTTTGAAACCTAGATCTAGTTCCAGAAATACACGTTTTCCTATTCTATATATCCTAAGAACAGCTTTTTTAAAAATAAATTTACTTCATTTTGTGTTAATAGGCTTATATTAATTGAAAAATGCTACTGCAGTCTGGACATAACATTCACTACAAAGTAAAATTGTTGTGAATTTCCTTTGTTCTTATTCCCATGATTTTAGGCGAACTCAGCATGAAAATAATTGTAGTTCAAGAATCTATAGGACAGGTGGAAGTTTATATAATAAAAACTTTGATGCTGCAGCCATTCTTTCACTGAATGTGGCTTCAACAGTTTTAGGACATAACGCAGTTTTGCGGACATAACGCCACTCCAAACATTCACTCCGATAGATCTAATCGCTTGCTCTGAAAATTTGCTGTGATTAGGCTTATGGGGTCAATATTTTCAAATGTAAAACCAAATTGTGTACTGAATCAAGCTATAAAGAGGTTTATGGTTGTACCAAATATTAAAATATTTATAATTGTTGAGGACATAACACTTCACAACAATTGTTGCTTGAATAAAAAACCACCGATTTTCTTGACGAGAGTTACTCTTCTTAAACTGATGAGTGTCTAGTTTCAATCCCAAAAAGTTGCTTTTTTTGAAATATTGCCTGTGGTAATTAATTAACAATAAAAACTAACATTTTCGTGTGTGTTTGTAGATCTAGCATTTTTACAACAAGCGTTATGTTCGCTAGACCTAAGCAAATCTAGACGGTGCACTTATTTGAATGAAAAGATTGACGTACTTTTTTCAGTATAGGTCTATCAGACCTCCTGCAGTTCAAATTCATCGCTAAAAACTGTAAGTTTGAATCGGGAAGAACGTCATTTGAAAGGTAAAGTAGGTCACTAAAAGTGTCCACTTTTTAAAGCCTAGAAAACACGTCTTTTTACTACAAAACCAAGAACTACACAAAAGCGTGTGATACGATACGGATAAAATTATCTATAGTATCTCTTTAATCATTTTTCAACATGAAACAAGCTTTTACCATGGGAAAAAGCCAAATTTAGACCTATCTTTATTGGGTTGAAGAAGACATAGTATAAACTGGACGAACTTTTGGGACAGCCTCTTATAGATGCTTCGGCACTCACCGCCTTGCCATTTGGAGAAACATAGTTTAAAGATTATCACCACTTTACTTTATTGGTAGACTCGGCCCCTGCATCATATAGGTCAAATGATGATTCGGTTTGTCCATTTGGTTTTTGTTTTTGTTTTGTTTTCGAATAACTACACAATTCTAAAATGTTTAATAATGTCGTTTTCTTAACTGTAGGGCACTGTCTTATCTCTAAACATACTATGTATAAATGAGCACTCTATGTGAATAAACTGTTCAATGGAGATGTACAAATGTACGAACGTTGTCCAAAGCAAATGCCCCATGGAAACGAAAAAAGAAATGTAATCTTATCTTTTTTTTCCTATTCAAGTCGCATAATCAGAAGTAATTTAAAGCACCCGCATTTGATGATAATTTTAGTTTAAAAAAAACCCACGCGATAAATAGATTTTCTATAGTAAAAATATAACTGACTTGACTTGACTTAGGGCATTTCGCATCTCAGTGCTCCGACTGGGACGCCTCGGCTGCTTCTCGAATCCTCACTGTAAGCTTGGTCCACTCGTCTCTCTGCTGTGCTATAGATCTCAGGTGCTCTAGATCGTGGCTGCTTTTCAGTTGCAAGTTGCTGTTTATGATTCGGGAAAGGTCTCGGTTGAGGACGACAGGGAGTGTTGTTAGTGGACGTCCTTTGAATTTGCTGCCTTCCGTCACGAAATATCTGCTCATTGCTTGATTAGCGGGAATTTGGCTGTCTCGTCTCAATGTAGAAATATAACTACATAACTTTTAATATAATTATGTCAAACAAAAAAAAAACTTACATGATATATAATATTATGCAAAGCTGGAAGAACAAGTTTCTATTGACAGAAAAAAGGACCAATAGTGAAAATGCAACGATAAAACCTAGAAATTAAAGATTTATTTGCTTCATTCAACTTGATAATCTAGGCGTGATCCTTATGGGAACAACCGTACACATAATTTCCGAAATTTCGGTACACATTCTTTAATTATTTTCCTAAATTGCTAGGCTAAAATATTACGTGCAAAAAGGTAAGTATTTTAATATAATATATAACAATCCAATGATGAAAATATGCGCGATTGCGACGCATAACTTTTACAGGTCAGCTATTGAAAACCTAGCCTAAAAAATACGCCTCGTAAAGAATAAAACTTATGTTACACTTTACAGGCTTTTCATGTTATTGAAAAGAATTTAGACTATCATGAATGAATCATGCACTGCTACGGGTTGAGGGAAAGATTAGTTGGATTTTGATGATGACTCAAACTCGCAAGGCACATGCCCATACGGGAATACCTCAAAGTCATAATAGTACTTGGGCCATTTTGGTCAAGAAAACAAGCAAAAGAAAAGAAATCGGTTTTCTCCGTATGATCAAAGGCAGGGACAATTTCCGCATATTGACAAGATCAGCACTGGATGGAGCGAACCCATCTGACCTGCAATATTTTCTATTTCATCAGATCTTTGAGCGGGGTCAAAGGTGACTGTGAGCGTTGTCGGAGATGAATTAATATTTGTTCTGCTGGAGGATACAGGAAGGACTATGTTGTTTTACCTTTCATTCGTTGGGAATTGCGCATCTCATCAAGGAAGATAAGAGGAATATAAAATAGACAGAGGAAAAAAATAAATAGAGAGAGAGAGAAAGAGTTAGAGAGAGAGAGAGAGAAAGAGGACTCACCCGACAAGTGGTGCAGATTCGAATCCTACTATGTCCATCTTCTGTCTTTTTCTCTCTTGTTCTGTCTTTCGTCTTGTCTGTTGCTAGATGTAAGTTTGTGGTCGTCTTTCTTCACTGCTAATATATACTTATTCTATACGATCTCATTGTATCTCACTAGAGATCCTTAGGTTTAATCTGTTGTCTGGGCCTTCTATGTTTCAATAGCTTTCTTTCTTTCTCTATACCACAGGAAAGAAATTGCAGACAGTGTAGGCAGACGGGTGGACAGAGATGTAGAAGGAGAAACAGGGTACAATCCCTGATATGAAAAAGCCAGAGCCAATACTGTGTACTTCTATTTGATTTGTATGAGAAATTCAAAGACTGTTGATGAGCTCCGTGCACCCCGCCACTGACCCTCATTAACCCTGGCCAGTACGAGAAGCCTTGTGGATCTACAGACTGAGCGTTAAGGCTTGCGCCGAGTCCCGCGTCGAGTCCCGTAGGTTGTGATGAGAATTTTCTTTATTCAATTCTCGACTACCGCCAGAAACGGCTAGTCTAGGGGTGTTTAAATGCTATGCTACTAGTCCGAAAAAATTCGAATGTCAGATCAGAATAAATTGAGAGAAAGCCTTTAAATTCTTCATTTTTCGTTTCTTTTACCTTTACATTTTGAACCAACAAACGTGTTCGGATCTCTCCGCTATGATTACATGATGTTTGTTTAAAGTTTGAAAGCTCATAAAAAAATACATGGTTAAAAATACAATTGTTGAAATGAGAAAATTGCGACATGAGACTGATTTGGTCGGATTGCGAGTACTCACTTAGAGAACCAGGCCAGGCTCTTGAGCCTCGGGCTTCACTTCTCGCCCTGTCATCTGGTTTAAAACGATTTCTACAGCAAATGAGTATTTCACAAAAATTGATTTAATAAGGAGATCATATTAATCCCTATACCAAGCCTTCCATGTCTTTCCTTATAAGAACATAAAAAATAACCAACAAAAAACACATCACAACTTGATTCTCATGATATTTCCCGCTAAGACATCCTCGAATGCATCATCATTAGACGAGACTAAAAACTTCCCGTTTCATTTAAAGAAAAGCACGTACGCCGAATTACTTCGTAAATCTCGCAAATACAACCTAATTACTGTGCAGTAGAAACCCAAATCCCTGGAACGACGCCGAGACTTAAATGAAGGCACTACACCAAAAAACCGACGAAGTATCGGAGAGAATTGGTTCTTTCACTATCTTTCCTTCAAGCAATGATTACCAAAAAAAAAAAATAAAAAAAATACCTACGGGCTTATCTGGATCGCTTTCATCGTATAAAACCTCGCGAAACTCGGAAGTGCCAATTGGACACAAGCTCTTAAAATAATCAGATATCAAAGATTGTGAAGCCGTATGATTTGCATATTTCTCATTAGTCATAACGTAGCCCGGTAAATAGGAAAAGCCTCCGTTCTTAAGCAAGTTTTTAACCCGAGGTCGAATCTTCGGAATCAGACTAGGGCGAGATATTTGCATACTGGGTCTAGAAGCCACCTTATCACAAAGTCGAGGCCAAAAAACAGAGTTATGCAATAGGTCGATGAAACTAAGATTTTCTTTGGTGATGCTTACAAGAGGATAAAACGCGTTTTTATGATAACCTAGTTTAGAATTGGCTTATTTAGAAAAACCAACTTCTTTCTGATGAAAAAAAAGGTACCGACTTTTGATAGTTACCTCCACCTTAATTTGCTACTGTCCTCAGCTATTTTTCCCCTGTATTTTAAAACCCCTTCAAATTGTCCTCTTTCTTCCGTTTCTACCTTGTACTCTTTCTTCTTCCTCTTCTTCTTCTTCTTCTTCTTCTTCTTCTTCTT
>BMAT01003598.1:471830-485985 GCA_019649035.1 Elysia marginata
GTGTGGGGTGCTGTAGATTGAAAAGGGCAGATTCCCTCTTTCTCACCCACCCCCCTCTCTCTCTATCTCTGTCTCTGTCTCTGTCTCTGTCTCTCTCCATTCCACAAACACACACACACACACATGAAGACGTCGTGTGAATCAACCACATAAGTTTCCCTACGAAGTAATGTAAAGAAACTTGTGCTTTTCTTATACATCATACTTTCTGGTGTATTTTGTGGATGTTAACACTAGAACATGTGCAAAAAATTAAACAATTGAGTTCTTAAAGATTTAAAATTTAGACTAGACACGTGCACATGTAGAGGCAAGTAAAACTTTTGGCGAGACCTCTAGAACTAAGGGAGCGAGGATGAAAATTATTTTAATATAAGATTGAAATGAAATGGGAGGAATAAAATTAATGTTTTTTAACGATTTACATCACACGAGAGAACAAGAAAGGGAAAAATCAACAAAAGAGAGAGACAGAGAGGTTGAGGGGTCATTGGCAGTAAAAAAAAAAGACAGAAAAAGGTCGATGCGCAAGGAACGAGAAACAGTCATCATTAGAAAACACGGGAGCAAGCTCTTTGATAGAGACAAAGAAAGAAAGGCCAAAAAAAAAATCAACAAAAAAAAACAATAAGGATAGAACAAGGAAAATAGGCAGGGGGGAGGAGATAAGAGCAAAAATTAACTTGTCGCCAAAAGGAAGTGATAATTTTGAGATACGTGAAAGCCGCTGTGATTGTCTCTCTTTCTCGCTCAAATTGGTGGGTTTGAGAAGATGCTCTATCCGAGACATAAAGTCTGGCCAGTTCCGGGGGATTGGGAAAGCAAAACTCGTATTACATATACAACTCTCTCGTGTTTTCTGGAGAAACGTTTTGTTACAACTGATTTTTTTATGCATATATGTCAGAGCCTGATTAAGATTTGGGACTTGATTAAGACATCTTGTTACAGAAATGCTAAAACAAAAAAAACTACGAAACATCAAACGAAAAAGAGGAAATAAAGCAAGAAAAACACAGTTTTGATTAAATGTCATTAAGACAGTTTAAAAAAGGGATTGTTTTACCATAAACTACTATGCAGTTTTGCTGTGAGCAAGATCACAGCCGAGAAATTAATATTGGCTTACTAAGAAAAAACAAAACTAGGTTTAGGTTAATCTTAAAATGCATTAGAGTTGTCAAAACGTGAAAAGGTCTTTCTTTTTTTACCTGTTAAAGCCTAAAGCACAATTCTCCTAGAAAAGGCTTTCAACTTCCACAATGGAAGAAAACTTGACATACAGAGTCTGGGTCCTAGGGCTAGAACGGAAGAAAACATGACCCCACACACTGAGGCCACATTGAAGCCTTATCTAGAATTTACATCAAGATATCTTCAGGATTTAAACCTCAATCTAAATTATCTAGATTAATTTTGCGTAATGAGTCTCATTTTTCAAACTCATTATAGATCTAACCTAGATCCTACTTAAATTATTACCTAAATAGTGAATAAAACTACTTCTATTTATTATTTTTCTGGAAATAACAACAGAATGTGGTGAGTTCAACTGAACCTGAAACTAGCAAACGGGGGGTTCGCCCGTTTATATCAATAATACTGCACGTACCGACGGGGATATAACGAACGCGATTCCTGATTTACTTCGTCATGGCTGGTCCCCTAAGAAATTTTTAAGGCAGGTGGTCCTTTCTTCTTTTCCTCTTCCCTGACCAAAAGTGGTAAATCAAGATTTCTCAACACCCACCATCAAGCTATACACCGGCTCCCCACTAGAATTAACTCCCTTAGGTCATTATTTTACACCACCACAAAGCTTCATAACAAGCGGGCGCGCGTCGGACTCCACGCTAATTACAACACCGGCTAACGATCTCCGATGGAAACAGCAGCTATGCCATAATCTGCATCACATTCGGCTCATTATACCGGGTACCAGCATGCCGTGAGTACTACCACAGCAACCCATACATTAGCATACCTCCAGATCCTGGTGAAAATCTCCCCAATTTATATCTAGTCACAACGCAAACATGCATCTGACAGGAGGGAGAATTAAGGGCAATGTCGCCGCTGCTGCGCTTTTGCATAGCCGATGTCGGTCTGGAGAGGCGCGTGTCTTAATATAGTGCACCCAGAAAGACAGAGTATCAATAAATTCTTCTACCGAGCCCATTTATCAAACCGGTCGGTGAGATTGCTCCCCCTCTTATTGGCAGGCGGGTGTTGTATAAGAGGGAGTTCAAAGAATTAACTCGTCGGCTGATCTGAATAACACAAAGTTCATCCCCGGGTCCAGGTTGCTACTTCATGCAGGAATGGATCGGCTAGGGGCGCGTGGATACTGCATGACTCGACATGTTTGATAGATGAAGAGAACCCGGATCAGAATTATTGATTCTAAATTAATAGATGTTACCACCACCTACAATGGCACTTACGACTTGCGATTAAAACTTAGACTGAAGAAAAATCTAAAAATATACATCGTTCAAAAAAGATGAGCAATGTATTGAGATGTTTACAGAAGTAGCAAAAGTTTTGTCATGCTTAATATTTATATTTAAACCAATGGTAAAGACATAATTAAAAGAAATGTAAGATGTTTAAGTACGCGGAAGAGCACCAAGAGTTACAAAAAAGCGCAACTGCCTATGCAATCAACAGAATACCTCGGTAGTTCAAATCCCATATAGATAACATTGGATCGCTATCTTTTGAATGTGTCTTTTAGGACTTAATGAGATATTAAGTGATTGAGGTGACTGGAAGTTTTGTCTTTGGACAATATTTTACAGAAAATAACGCATAATTATTATTACAATATTCAATATCGACCGTGTAAGTGTTTTACAATAATATGCTCTGTTTGGAATGCTTTCGCCACGTTCAAAAAGTAACAAGTAAAAATCCGGAATATTGTATAGAGATGCAGCATGTTTTGTTCAGCATGAAGCTGCTTGTTCAGTAATTGTAGCTGGAGCTATCGCGATGCTCTAATTTCTGCGCATAAAGTTCTGCAAATTGGGTATGTTAGGTAAAGAGCCTTTACTTGCTAAAAGGTTTTATTTCACTTTTTATTTAAAAGTTGTTGCATACACGATGCATGCACGTATGACTGTAAGAGGGCGAGAAAAGAAAGGAAAACGAAGATTACATTTATTGCAGAGATAGAGAAATGGTAGCAAAAACTGAAACCTAAAGCAGGAAGGGGGGTTAGAATGAGAACAATAAAGCGAATGATATTTGGGTTAGGATGGAAAAGGGGATGGGGGTGGGGGAGAAAGGAAAAAAGATGTCAATGTTTAACGGAATGACTCAGGGATTGTGTTATCTCCATGTTTGCCTCTACAATCAGAAGACGACTGAGGATCAAACTCTGGAGAAGCCCCAGCATCAAGTAGGCCCTGCCGATACACTCCCAAGCTGGTCAGCCAATCGGCTGTCGATTATCATGAAAGCTGACGGGTTCAGATCTCCAGACCCGCGCCCTAATATCAACAAGTCGCTGGGCTCAACCAGCACTGAGCCCAAACACACTAATCGTTGTTTAATATTTGCATTTCTCTCCGCCTCAATAAGCGTCTTTAATGAGATGACACAACACTGGGGGAAATTGGCCAAAGTTTGGAAGTTTGGATGGAAACTTCGGCGTCCACACTCAGGGCTTGGGAATCCAGACATCGTCAAGGCTATACAATTGAAAAGAACGCGGGGATTTGGGGGGGGGGGAGAGGGATAGCTAATACTTTTTCTTCTCTTTCTCTTATATTTAAGTAAAATGGCGTCGGCTATGGGAAGGGGGGGGGGCGCTAGAGCACACAAAATAGAATTTGTTAGAGTTTGTTCAAATTCTAAACGCGCATGACTTTAAAAATTGTTTCTCGAACATTACAGGATTTTGAGAAGGAATGATTGTATGACAGAAAGAATAATAATCGATTTGGTTTGTTTAATTTCCTTGCTAGATAAACATAAATAACTTTGCCCTTATTCGAATACGTTTGATACTTGTTTTTTTTTTTTGTCTTAATTATCCCTTGGTATTCCCATAATAGCCAAAATACATGAGGGCTGGGGGATGGCTAAACCGAAATATTTCATTTAAAAAATTAATATCAATGGACTATAGAAAAGCTGTGAAAGTGGTGTAAAGAAAGCAACTTTGCAAAAACTAGGAAATGTACTACTTCAACTGAATGCTTAAGCTAGCCAGTTTTAAATCTACTGAAATTGAAGACTATTTTTCAGTCGATGAAATTACGTTTTCAAATGTCTTTCTTAGAAATACCAGCATTTTTTTTATCAACATTCATCGCTAACTTGGCCTTTAACTGCTGTTGAGCGTTACACAAATAATCCGGACTGCTTTTCCATGTAAAAAAGTAAAAGATGTAACAGAAAAATCGTTAGCAGACATAGTCCAGTGCATGGTGTTGTTAAAGGAAAGTTCTAAAGTCGAAAGCTGCCCTATTCTGCACCTAAAACAATGTTTATATACGTAGTTTGCCTTACTGAACTGTGGCCCTAAGGGCGTAACCAGCAGTCTGTCAAACGTAGAATGATTATAGAACTCTTTGCAGTCAATATCAAGAAGACAGAGTAAAGAGAGAAAGAAACATATACATTAAAAAAAACATAACAATTTACTGAGAATTTCGTGATAACCCGAGTTCAAAATACAAATACAAGCCTCGTTGTAGAGATATGCAAGCGTAGCTTCTAGAATTACGTCTGATGACGCGGGTTTAAAAAATTGATAGCGAGTTGATGAAACGGACTGGAATATTTAAGTCCTGTACCTTAACGGTGAAAGGTCTGTTGAACGCAATAACTATTTGTAAAAACTCTTTTCACGACGCGAAGCTCTGGTGTATGTGCAGTAGTAATGGCGTTCACGGCAAATAGACGAGGAAACAAAACGAAAACCCAACTAGACTGAAAAGCTTTTGAGGCGTCGCGCGCACCACGGCAGCCCCGGAGTCAGACAGACGGGGCAAGGAGAGTTCAAATCTTCCCTCACCTCGGCACTTATCGGGTGAAACCGGTCGATGGCAATTTGGCGAGCGGTTTGGACCTACCGCGATTGCCGCTTGTGCAATCAAACAGCGCAGAGATCGATCAGTAGCAGCAGCAGAGCTAGACGGATGCCACTGCGTGTTCACGGGACTTGAGAGATGTAGAAATAAGAGACGAGGAGAAAAAAAAGCAGTTCATAATAATCATTGCCTTTATATATAGAGTTCGTGTTATCGTGTTAGTAACTGCAGAGGTCTGAAAATAGCCTCGGTCTGGGTGAGGGTGTTAAGTGTATATTATTTTCTAACTCTTTTGTAACATGGCGGGTGGGCTCAGGAAGAGCTGTGAAAGGAAACGTGTGTTTTTTTTTTTTTTTACTATTATGAGACAAAGGTGAGATGGTGAGAGAGAAAGAGAGACTTGGTGAAAGAAAGACAGGCAGGCGGACAAAGAGCTATACAGTCATTTGCATGCGGAAATTTTTATATGCATGAAAAATACAAGAAGGAAAATAAGCAATAGACCTTATTATTGGCTGGAAGAGTCTATTATGACTTTTTACTTTAGTGTTTTTTAGATCTAGAAAAACCAGAGAAGGGCAAGCATGCATTCCTGTACTCTCAAACGTATTGCATAACAGAAAAAGAAATTTAATTTGAAAAAAAAATGAAATGAAAATCGAGAACAGTCGTCTGTTGTGTGAAGTGGGACATTTTCCCCCTCCCAGTTGGCCGTCTCAGGTCTGTTGTGTGAGGAGGGACATTTTCCCCCTCCCAGTGGGCTGTCCCAGCCTTGTATTGCTAGCAATCTCATCTACTGGGGTTCAAGAGATAAATGTCTTTTATGATGAAAGCCGAAAGTTTTATTGAAAAGCGAAGATCACAGCCGCGCAATATGGTCAACGAAATTGGTTTTATGGTCTACGGGGAGATGAGTTTATCTCTGGTAGGAGAGTTAAATAACTCTGCTGGGATTCTCTTGAAAAATACAGAACGCTGATGCTCCGCAAAAAAAAACAACTATTATATTTATAGAGAGGTGGTAAATAAAATCCCCTTAAGTATAACGAAAATAAAGTCTGTTTTCAGTTACATAATTATATTTCTTTCTTATCTTTTTTACAAAAGCATTGGACATCTAACTTCGCTCGATCATAGACTAGACTACAGTTAGCCTAGACAAATCTTGGTTTATCCTAGAGGAGATTATTTGCTTTCCCTAGAAAGAACTGTAGGTTATAGGGAAAGAACTGCAGGTTATCTCATTATTATCAGATTCTACTCATGACGCAGTGCGAATGCGTATTAAGTTTTGTTTGACGGAGATATATTACAAAATTTTCTAACAGGCGTCAGCCCATGAATTATCGTGTTCTAGCATCATTGATAGAATCTCACTGAGATTGCTTCCAAGAAAGTTCGGCAACTCTAGTTGCCACTGTATCCCCGATATTATCTGCATGGTCTATAGACTAAATATCCCATCATGTAAAGCACGAAGAAAACCGGATTTTTTAACATGCTAAGGTCAAATATCTGTGATGGACTAGTTAAACTGCTGTGATCCTATGTTGATTTCACATTGTGACGGTCTCCAGTAAAATGGCTCTTAACTTGTCGTCTACACATCCTCACTTTAGCTCTTCACCAAAACCCCCAGCCATACCAAACCATAATGCTGCATCAATACTAATTCTGCAATGTCATTAACTGGCGGCAACATGAAATATGCATCTGAATGTTCCGTCCACCTGCGACTTCCAAAAGAAAAAAAAGAACTAGATCTATATAGGACCAAAACTACCAGTGCTGCAGATTCTACAGACAAGGCTTTCGTGCTCAAGCTTGGGGTACATCATCTCACACAGGGGCAAACCAAGCTCAACTCTGTCCCAATTCTGTTTTACTTTAATACCACACAAGGGTAACCAGCATTCTAATTTCAAACAGCGTCTCTCGGGTGATAAAAACCCCATTAAACAAACGAAATTGCAACTGTCAACCGAAGAAGAAGAAGAAAAGCTGCACTAGGGCGGTGTCAACAAAATTTGTAAGGGGATTTAGCTGGAGTTAAACAGGGAGGATTATCTCTTCAGCATGTAATCTTCTGTCATGTTGGAGTGGAACACAGGGGCCTGGTCTGGGCGCACATCTATTGACAGCCTCGTCCTGGGAGACTCGCTGACCTATTTACACAGCTTAGAGATGGACGTCCTACGGGAAAACATTTATGATACTTAGCTTATCTCTTTCTTTTTGCCCCTCAAGCGTTTATTTTTGGCAGTTGCAATTTTTTGGGCAAATCAAGACTATCATGTGTTGAAACAACTGGGATTGTAGCTGTCAGAGTTAAAGCTGTGAGGATGTTGCTGATGTTAAAGGAAGCTTGCGAGTTGTGTCCTCTCTGATGAGCTTTGTCAAACTTTTAACCTTTTTGTATCAAGTGCTGGTGTGCATGCACCCTTCCTTAGCATTACATTGGGTGAACATCTCATAAATCTTTAACTATTCCGATATGCTTTACAAAATTCTTTTTTTTTATTATAATTCAACATATCTTTTTCTTTTCTTCACTCCTATTTCTCTTACACACTTATCATTTCTCTCGATAATCTGTCCTATATTTCTATATTTTTTTCATCTGCACATTTTTAAAATTATATAATGACCTTAGGTTCATGTGTGTAGGAGTTAAAACACACGTCTACAAACACAATTGAAATGGAAGATTTTATTTTACATGTTTGTCACCATTTAAAGCTACGACATCTATATTGAATTAATCTTATGACTAATGGTTTGAAAGGAAATTCCCGTAAACCATGGTGAATTTGAAATAAAACATCTTGTGCTTGATCTTGGAGAAAGAAATGAAAAGAACCTAGACCGCATTCTTTTCTTCTCATCAATTTTTGAGAATAATGGAATTACTATACAATATGAACGTAGGGAAAAAGACCCAACAACTGAGGAATTTAATCTTCAAAGTCTTGTGTTTGTATTAAACCATAGCTTATCAAATCAACCAGGGTGTTTGACGAACCTGTAACTCTAATTCAATATTTACAAAAAAAGTGTAGATTAAATATTGATTCTACGCTCTTTCGCTGTTCTTTTTAATCTGGCGTTACTCTCTTCTGTGCTGGATACATTTCAAGAACATAGAACGTTAATTAAATCTAGTCACTGAAATTCTGTGGGTGCAGTGGAGCTTCTGGGATGCTCAAAGCGATTTCTTTATTCCGCACAGTGTCTGACTGCCTGCTATATGAGGTTGTTTCACACGGACTAATCGCTTTTACTGTCGCCATCTCAAAACCTGGCGGCGTAAAGAGCATGGATGGACAGACTTTTGTGAAGAGAAGACAGCCGTAGAAAGTTTATAGATTGTATTAGGCTGTTGTGGCTATGATTAGCCTAGCTGGGTGGCAGGCTGCAAGATGTTTTGGTTGGTGTTGTTGTTACTGTTACTGTTGTTGTTGTCGTTGTTGTTCTTCTTCTTGTTCATTTTCTTCTTCTTCTTCTTCTTCTTCTTCTTCTTCTTCTTCTTCTTCTTCTTCTTCTTCTTCTTCTTCTTCTTCTTCTTCTTCTTCTTCTTCTTCTCCTCTTCCTCTTCTTCCTCCTCCTCGTTGTTGTTGTTGATGTTGTTGTTGTTCTTCTTCTTCCTCTTCTTCTCCTCCACTTCTTCTTCTTCAAACAAGTATAAATATTATATTCCTTAGTGTACCTCAACCACCAGAAGAAAGTACTGTCCTTCCTAAAAAAAATATGTCGTTTTTTCCCATTGCAAGGTGACAACTTATTCTATCGATCCAAAAGAAAGAAAAAAAGAAGAATAAAAAGTATTCGATTTCTCCTCCCAACCACGAAATGACCATAAGCCGGAGGGCATTTTTGGTTGGGATTTCGTGTCCGGAAATTGTTAGCACTAAAGGCCCCCCTGCCGATCAGCGCACTCCGGAATTGTGCTTCGTTGACACGGGGAGCACGCGATCCTCATCTACAACGCCCACAGTTAGTTACTGTCTATAGATCTGCTCATTCTATTTCTAGGATTTCTAACGACCTACAGGGCTTCTTTTTAAGTGTTCTGTACTGTTCTAGATCCCGTACGTATAAATCGCTCTAGTTTTTTTTTGACAAAGTTCTCACTATGAAATTGTAAAATTTATGTTTTACGCGTAGCTTGTGTAGAAAAGTGAGATTACAGTAAAATAAGATAATAGGTAGATATATATATATATATATATATATATATATATATATATATATAGAGAGAGAGAGAGAGAGAGAGAGAGAGAGAGAGAGGGGTCGAGAATGAGAGAGAGAGAAATACAAATGTGTGAAGATAATCTTACGTTGAAAGTGTGAAAGAAACATCTAAGAGAGACAGAAATGAAGGAATATGAAGAGGCAGATAAGGAGACAGATAACACATAGTGCACCAATAACCCTGTAAGAAGTATTTTATTTTCTTACATCCATAGTATCAGTACCACATTGATAATGTAATCACACAATGGCTTTCCTTTTCCTCTCTATAAAAGACAAATTTTCGATTTTTTTCCCTAAATCTTCGCCCAGATGGTGGCAGGTTATTTTCTTTGGGATGAAAACCTCAGCATGAATTTTCCAGATTATAAATAGACGCTCATTGAAATTCTAGGTAGTTACACAACGTTAGGGTACGTTACGAGCAGTACAGAAACCATTAGGCCTAGACTACCGGTTAGTATTAAGCATTCTCCTTACCCTCAGAGAAAAGGTTTTTTACAGTTCTAAGCGCATTCTTTCTGAGTACTCATTGAGGCACTAATTTGCCAGTATTTCGTCTACCGCCGAGATCTGTATCGCTTTACAAAGGATGACTCAAAATTATGTCTTCTTGGCACAATGACAGGTAAAAAAGTAAAGACCAACATGTTTAGGCTTCAGAGCGTCTACTATGCCCACAGAGCTGAAAAGGAAGTTTGTTTATGGCTTCTATGCTATATACATTACTAAGCCTAATGTCTCTTGACACAGCGTAAGTCCAAATATTTGTCCTCAGTGGCTCTAATTCTTAATGAGTTTCCTTGTTATGGTTTAATGTGAGTGTATTCTCTGGGCAAAACATAAAGTAAAAACACATTACTTGTACATAACATCAGAAGCTACGAGCCAAAATCTAGTAGTGAAGACAAAAGGAAAAAAATTGTTCCCCAACCCCATCCCTTATTGGCAGGTGGTAAGGACGTCAATTTAAAGCAGCTTCTTGGCTAGGAGGAAACAGAATGTGTCGCTGGAATTGAGGAAGTGACATACAACGACAATACGTCTAGTAATGTTTTGCTCTGACTAACGTTAGGACAAAGACAGAAAGAGAAAGATAGGGAGAAAGAGAGATATATAAAGAGAGTGTGGGAATAAGAGAGAGGGGGGGGGCATGCAGACAGAGAGAGAGAGAGAGAGAGAGAGAGAGAGAGAAGGAGAGCAGGAATATTATATAATCGCGCCTTTGAATTGGCGGATTTAGTTCTAGACCGGTCCTAGCTTTTCTCTATTCTTTTTTAAAAGTAAATATGGAATGGAAGGGAGGCAATCTGACACCGAGTTTTATACAAAGAGCTTGCGATGCACTTTAGTTTGTACTTTTAAGACAACTTGTCTGTTTTGTTTTTTTTTGAGGCAGTAAAGCAAACGGTATTCTGTCGGCTTGAACCTCCACTCCGCGTCAGACCAGTACTTAATCTGCTGTTTGTCCCCTTTATCTGTTGTTGTTGTGTGAACACACCAGGAAGTTACGTTTGTTTTAAATTTACAGTTAGAAAAAGAATTTTTTTTAAAATACTTGAGTCGCGACAATTATATTCAGTTTTGTATCTTTCAAACCAGTATTACATAAAAAGAAGAATAAAGTAACAGGGGTACGTTCCACAGGGACAGATTGAGATCACTGAATAAGCAATTCGAAGTTTACACACGGAAATCAAGTATAGCAATGCACAATTTGATTGATAAATAATGTTTTTAGAGATTCTGGGGAACGAGGTCTGGAAATACAATAGTTAACCTTGTACTTACCTGGTTCAGGTGGGATGTTTTAGTCAGGTCATTATGTGGAAGAAAAGAAAAGAGAACAAGGAGAATTAGTTTCAATTGAAAGGTATTTTAATCGATACATTTTTCTAACAGCTCAAATTTAGGCAAACTTTATTCTTGGTGAATGTTTATATTAATAAAAAAAAACTGTCGGATATATTTTTATTGTTCGTTTATTGAATAAAGTTTATAATTGATTCTTGTAAAATAATCTGTATCATAATTAGTTTCTCGAAGTTCAAAGAAAAAAGAGTGAGCGAACAAGACGATTTTTGTCATAAGTGATTATTATTAGAAATTCTATACGACAAAAAAACGTCTCTAATGGCCCAGACCTAGGTGCTCAATTGTGTATAAAAAGCGGCTGTAATGTCGTTTTATTCAAGCTGTGTGATGCTTTTATTTATATCGAGCTTCACAAAGATGTGCGCAATCTGCAATGAAGAAGGTGGAAGAGATTGGCCTTCTCAAGTTGTATAGGAGATTTAGGTAGAACCATTAGCAGTTCGGATTCATAATCTGTTACACAGATAAACAGTTTGTGAGTGTGTGTGAAAGAAAGAGAAAGGCAGACAGAATAATATAGGAATGTGAAATGGTAAAGTAAAAAAAAAGATAGGGTGTTGAAAAAGGAAAACAAAGTTTTCAAGGTCACCGACAATATGGGAAATAGCAGATTGAAGGGACATTAATGAAACAGTTTTGAAAAGAAAATGAACGAAATAAAGTCAAACATCATTTTGGCGACGATGAATTCAGAAAGTGACAACGGCAGTGAAAATAGAGAAAGGAAATGGGACAGATAAAAAGAAACAGAACGACAAAAAGAGAGAGAAAGAGGGTTGATAGTTACAAATAGACAGAAAGAGAGAAATAGACAAACAGGCATGTTGAGGAAGACTGACCAGAGAGACGCAGAGAAAGAGAAAACGAGAAAATAAAAAAGGAAAAAAACAGGGACATGCACAAAGGAATGAGAGGAAGAAGAAAAGAAAGAATAACAATGTTCCCACGCTCTTCGTCTTCTAATGACACTTCGCAAGAAAGGTTTGAAGAGGCATAGCTTATGAAAGAAAGCCGTACCCCCCTACAGTCCTTTTCGTCAACATCTCATTGTAGTCCAGCTGAATGCAGTCCTAACCTTAACACCTACACTCGAATCTCCCGCTAGGCTGATGACCGTCATTAGCGCAGCCCGCTCTGTACGAGAACATACTAGACAAGTCTTCTATAGAGTCTGCTGGTCAGTGTAGTAAGGACCTCTACATCTTACAGGTCACGTCAACTGAGTCTAGCATGAGAGAGTGACCAATAAGAAAGAGGCTAATCACCTGTTCGGTAATAGTAGATTCTTGACACTGTCTGCAGTCGCGACAAAACTTTTGCTAACTCCGAAATCTAAGCTAAAAACGTAATTTTGTTGCCGAATTCTCTCTATTCTCCCTTCTCTCTCCATTTCTCTCTCTCTCGCTCTACCTCGTTCTCTCTCTCTCTCTCGTTCTCTGCCTGTAACTCTTTTTCTGTCTGTCTTTCCCTCCTCCTCTGTCTCTCTTTCAGTATTTCTCTCGTTCTCTATCTGTCTTTCTCTCTCCCTTTATATCCCTCTTTATATTTCTCTAGCTCTCTGTCTCTCTTGCTATTTTTTCGCAAATCTTAAAACATAAATGAAATCACGTTTAGTTTGTTTTACTATCCATAAACTTTTTTTATTGCACTGTTCACCAGGGCAATGTTTATTAAACAAAATTGAATTTTGGTAAGTAGTGTAATCAACATGGATAGTTTATATTGTTTCTTTTTAATTCTTTAAGATCACCGACGTTTTGATAAACAAAATAAAAAAAGAAGACTTCTAATAACAATAAGAAAAGGCTCAACAGAGACAAAGAAAGGAAAAAGCAAACATGGTAACCTTGTAGAAGCTTGTGAAACGTAAAACTGATTAGGATGCTACACCCACTTAATGAACATCTGAAATGTGAGTACATTTTATGCAAAGTCCATCAGTCCAGCATAAACTGACCCTTGCATTGTGAGTCCAGACACTGTCTGGTACTCTCCTCGGTCCAATAAACTCAACCCATGGGAACCAGGAGGCTTTCTCAATGCACGTCTTAAACTCTTTGAGATTAACCTCCAGAGGTCGCGCATGCGCAGCAGACGGTCTAATTAACACACCAGACCTGGTCAGACCCTCCCTTTCACAGATGGTCGGCCATGTTTTACGGGATCCCGCCTGCCTTGTCCGGTGTAATCCAAACCTCCCACATGGACAGTATCAATCACGTGATCTGTTTAATGGCTACAGCAGATTTTAGAAGGTGCTTAAAGCTTGGCAAGTGCATCTTCGTATGGTCAGCTTGGTGAAGGGCTAGTAATGGGCACTGAAACTTAAGCCGATTTCCATGGACCTAACGACTTTTTAGAAGACTTTATCATGGTCGTAAATTTTGGGCTTCTTATTCGTTTAGCGTCTTAAAAGGTTGAATGAGGTAATTTGGCCTTATTAGTATCCTAACTTACAGGCTTTAAGTCAGGATGAAAGATAGCTTATTATGATCATCAATCGGCAAAATAAATTTCAAAGCCAAATGAAGTGTTTAAGTTCACAGATAAATAATGTCTTATACTTCATAAATTGTTATATTGTTTTATCGCTTTTGTACTTGTTATTTTTTTTAGGGGAAGGTTTTTTGCTCTGAACTTAGTGAGACATTTTTTCAAATAAGATATACACCCATGAAGACGGATTGTCACTACAACGTATTATTTTGAATAAACGATTCCTTGTTAAGATGACCATTAATTATTTAATGACTTGCGAATAATATTTTTAATACCAAGGCACTCGTCGTGTTGCAGTAAATTAAACTGTGCCATAATCTTTTAACACTACTAGGCTAAGCGCTCTACTTCAATCTTAGTGCCTCGATCTTTTCTACTATTAATTTTTATGTTGCTCCAGTTTCTACTTATATTGCTCCTTCATCCTTCGGCTTTGAATACAAGGATTGAATTTTTGGGTTTTTTTTTTTTGTTTTCTTTTTTTTTTT